>JAJPUD010014563.1:0-40351 GCA_023553655.1 Myrmecobius fasciatus | reverse complement strand
GGCTGATGTCTAGGGGGTCCATGTGGGAAATCGAGGAGGGCGTTTCCTTGGGGGGCAGAAGGCCGGACTCTGCTCATGCGGACAGGGTGTGGAGGCTGAGGAGGGGTGGTGTGGGGTGTCAGGGCGGGGGCTTGGGCCGAGGGGGCAGATCCTCAACTGCTTAAGACATTTTTGCCCAAGTAGTGCAAAGAGGAGGAAATCCACCCCCCCTTACCCCCAGCATGCTGATCCCATCACCCATGGCTTCTTGGGGCAAGGGTCTCCATCCTTGCCCATAGGTGTGACCCCATAGTCCTCATACCTGCTCATTCCCTTTCCGGGGGGGCTAGTTCCTGCAGTCCCTGGTTGGAGGAGGGGAGAGGGGGGCTGCACACTCAAATCAAACAAACAAAGCGGCGAACTCTGGCCAGAAAGAGCCCCCTTCCCTGGTTTTCGTTTTCCTGGGGCAAGGGTTGGGGCGCAGCTCAAGCTGGAGTTCCTGAATTAGTTTAAAGGAGCTGGGAGTCCCTGGTTGGGAGAGGAAGAGGATGGCAGACATGGCCAGAGTTTCAGAGACATAAATGAACATCCCCTCCAAACTCCCCTGTTCCCCCCCAAAACTAAGTGCCATTTCCCTAGCCCCTCCATACTACTACCTTCAGGGTGCCTTCTGAGACATCAGGGCACTGCCAGGAATGGAGGAGACAAGGGTAAAAGAAGGGAAGGGGTTAGTGCATCATGTGTGGGGAGGGGACTGGAATCCTGGAGGAGAGTTGGGGAGACACCCAGACTCAGAAGTACCCCCTAATGCAGCCTCTTGATTGTAGCTAACTCTGCAGGATACACGGAGGATGGTGGAGAGCCGGGACCAAAGTCTTTCCTAGTGTGGATGCCAAGGTGGCCTGGTGCCTGCCTGCGGCAGGAAGGGGGTGGGCACCGTTTAAGAGAGGGAAGTCTCTGGGATGGTGGGCATTTTAACAGGGAGCCACAGGGGGGTACTGGCTGGCATCCAGTGTGAGAGGTAGATGGAGCTCAGAATTAGCGGGCACAAGTGGCGAGCAGAGGGTGCAAAGGTGTGTGCGCCAAGGGGGCAAGGAAAGTAGGGAGGGGAAGGAAAATGGAGGTGGCCAAGACTCTGTGGCTTTAACTCTGATTGGTAACCTCACCCAGGAGGTGATGGTGATGGTGGGCTTCTGGTTTTTTTGTTTTTGTTTTTTTTTTGGGGGGGCAGCTGTCAAAGTGCATTGGGATGGGTAAATCTTGTCCTATCTCCCCCACCCCAGGTCCTCTCCCCAGCCGGCCTCAATTAATAATTTAATATCATCATCTCTCTCTCTCTCTCTCTCTTTTTTTTGTCTTTTTCTCTCTTTCTCTATTTTTTTCTCCACTTTTCTTTCTTTTACCCTCTCGCTTCCAAAGTGCAGTTAGAGTGACTATAACTTTTAACCTCCCAGGGAGGAGCCAATGCTGAGGCTTCTCTGTGCAACCCAGGTATCTGAGAGTGAAAAAAGGGGCCTAGCCCAGGACCTGGGTTAAGGAATAAGAGGGAGAGGGGGAGACTTTTTGGTGGAGGGAGGGGTAGAGGGCAGTTCCCCCCACAACCCCCATCCTTCCCCTACAGTTCAGATGGCTCCTTGTCCCATCTCTTCTCCCCATCTTCCCCCTGCCCTGGGGGGGTGGGGCTCCAACAAATTGCCAGAGGACTCCCCTTCCTACTGGCATTGTCCTTTTTCATTTTCTTGAGTTGCTTTTGTTTCTTTTGTTTGTTTGTTTGTTTGTTTTGCCTGATCCCAGGGCAGGAAGGAGGTCTCTGAGGAGGGATCTTGGCTAGACTGTGTGTGGGAGGCCAAAATATATAGAAGGAAAGACAGAAGAGGGATGTAGGGTGGTTTCCCTTAGCCCTGCCCCTTCTCCTGCTGCACCCCCTGCAGCTCCACATGCCCCACCTCTCTCCATACCCCAGTATTGGGGGTTTAGACTTCCTGATCCTCGAAGACTTCGAGGAAGAGTGGGGGAAAGAGTTCAGTGGGGCACTCGACTTTCATGTGTAGGAACCGGCTGGCATGGCAAGCCCCGATCATCCGGAGGTCAGTCACCTTCATCAGCAGCTTGGGCCAGAAGTGGGGAATGTTGTGTTTTCGGTAGTTGATGTAGTGCTCAAAAGCCAGCAGGTAAGCCTCCTGGCACTTCTCAATCTTGTCCACACACAGCAGGCCCGAGCGGTCTAGGTTGGAAAGAAGGGAGGCAAGGAATGACTGCTGGCCCCGAGAACTGGGGAAAGGCCAGGGCGTCCCAAGGGGAGGGGGAATGCCTTTGCTGGCAAAGGATCCCTAAGGGAAGATCTAGGGAGAGAACACTAGGAGAAAGGATTCTGACTGACACAGAACAGGAATGGAACTAATGAGAGACAGGACTGGAAGAGAACTGGGAGGAAAAAGTGAAGGGCCAAGGAACAGAGGAGAAACTAAAGGACTGAGAGCTGGGAGGAGGACTGAGGAACAGTGGAGAGACAGAGGGACAGATGATGGAAGGAAAACTAAGGGAGAGGGAGAGGCTAAGAAACAGAGAAAGGTGAAGGAGATACTGAGAAGAGGGGGAAGTGATGGAAAGAGGAAGAGACTGAACACTTGGGGGAAGATAGCACATTGGGCTAGAAAAGAGACAGATAGAACAGAGGGAGACTGAAGGAGCAGAAAGACCAAGCCCAAAGCATCTTCCCAAAGATATTGTCCTTCTCCCAATTGGTACCTGAAGACATGAGCAGCACAGCCTGGAGCAGAGCCACTTCCGTGTCATCCAGGTTGAAGGCAGAGAGTGACTTGCCCAGGTCAAAGATGGCATCAGAGACCACTCCTAGGCCACCATTCTTCAGCTGCTCTCGTTTGACGGCCATTTCCCCACTCAGCGTCAAAGTCTCACTCTCGGGGTCATAGCGTACAGCAGCCCGCAGAGACATGATCTCCATGCAGCAGCCCTTCAGCAAGATGATCTGATCTTCACAAGGCAGCTGAAGGACAAGGGGTGAAGAGGCAGGAAGGTCAATTCATCCCTCTTTCTTTGGTTCCTAGATCTTCCCCACCTCTACCCCATACCTCCACATACACCCACCCCTTGGCTGGAGCCCAGGGGTCCCCCTGAAGCTAAATTAGTTGCAAGAAAGTAATGGAGGACATCTTAAGGTAAGAGTCCAAAAACTGTTTTTTAAAATATTTTTATAAACACACACACACACACACACACACACACACACATTTAATTTCTGGTAAGTATCAAATGTCTAAGGCTGGATTTAAACTTAGGTCCTCCTGATTCTAGCACTGGTGCTCTATCCATGGTACCACCTAGCTGCCCCAAAACTATTTTTCAATATAATAGGTTTCCTTTGTAATCTTATCCATTTTGTTTTATGCGTATAAAGAACTGTCTGAGAACAAGCCCATAGGCTTGTTGTCTGTGCCCCACAAAAAAACTGAAGACAGCTAGAGTAATGGAGATGATGTTGGATTTGGTATCAGGAAAGTCTTACATTGTAATACTAGCTTAATCTTGCTGAGTCTGGTTTTTGGTTTTTTTTTTTTTAACCTATAAAATGGAACTCATAATACCCACTATACCTATTCTATTGAGTTACCAGGATTAAATGAGACAATGTATGTAAAGCACTTTGTAAACGTGGAAGTCATACATAATGATCAGTTATTATTTGGTTAGATGATGAAAGAAATTTCCACTATACACATGGTAGGAAACTCTAGGACAGAATGCTGGGGAGTGGGAGGGGGGGAAAGGGTCAGGGTGTTAGAGTAACTAACTGGGACAATGTAGGAGTGAGGGAAGGAGAGGGAAGAAACGAGCAGCAATTCATTCTTTTCTGAAAACCTAAGGTTCTCAGCAGTGGGAGATGAAGGGATGAAATGAGATGGCTTTGGGGTTTCTCAGCTAAACTTTCTCAGATGGGGTGATTTTAAGAATAGCCCCAGGTTTCCCCCCTGTCCCAAACTGCCTCCCCAAGCCCCACACCCATCTCCCTCCCAATACCCACCTCGGAGAACATGGGCAGTTTTTTGGCAAAGTCCACCACACGGGTGATGGCCGGGGTGATGATCTTGGTAAACTCACTGAAGGCCTCCAGGTCCACCTTGTCCCCATCTGGCATTGAGGCCATGGGTGACTGGCCAATGTCCTCTGGCTAGAGGGAGGGTCAGGGGTCAGGTAGGGGCAGGGACCCCATTTAACCCCTCACTATAGGGCACTGCCCACCAGGGGGAGCTCCAGGGCCACTCAGGAAGGAGGCTGGCACTTAGGTACCCATCTTCCCCCTTCTTCCAGGAAGTACCAAAGGCAGAGAACAGAAATCTGGCAGCCTGGTGCCAGCTTCCTCTCCTGATATTGTGTCTCTTCCCCCAGATGCCCATTCACTTGGGACTTCATTCAGCCTATCCCCACCCTGTCCTGTAGCTGACAGTGTAGAGAGGGCTATGGCAAGGTGGGAAGGACCCAGAAGAGAGGCTGTGGTCCTCATGGAACTCCTAATCAATGAGAAAAAAAGTTGAGCATCCTTATTCCCAGGGAGACCTCCCAGTCGGGTAGGAACGACTCAGCCCTCCTGGCAAGGAAACTCCTGGTCTGAGTCCAGAGGGAGATTCAAGGTCTCTCCCGGGGAAGTTTTTCAGCCTAATTGCAATCCATACCCTCCCATCTCCCTATTCTATTCCTTGCAATGGCCAAGTATTACTCAGAAAGGCCCTTCTGGAGAAGGCAATGTCTTCTCTCCTCTGTCCATCCTGTTCTATCCCTGGTTCGCTTCCCTGTCCTCCGTACCAAGAATTTCCGCTTCTGCTTCCAATGGCTGCCTTGGGCATTGGTGCTTCGGTGGGCCTCCGTTACCAGATGGATAAGATCCCATTCCTCAGGGCTGGGCTCCGGCCGCTGCTGCAGTGAGCGGATCATTTCTTCCTTGCGTCGCCGCTCCCGGTTCTCCTCGATCAGCTTTCGCTTTGCCACCCGCTTTGAATCATCCAGGACCACTGCAGAAGGATAACAGTTCCTTCCATCTGTACTGCACTCTCACCTCCAGTCACAGAACAGAGTCAAGGGCCCCGAGTTTGAATCTTGGTGCACACACTTGCTAGCTGGGGACAGATGCCCTGATTGCCTTCCCTCCATGCCTCTCTCTCTTGGAATCCCTGACTTTTTTCCTTTATTTTTGTTGAGGCAATTGGGGTTAAATGACTTGCCCAGGGTCACACAGCTAGGGAATGTTAAGTGTCTGAAATCAAATTGGAACTCAGGTCTTCCTGACTTCAGGGCTGGTGCTCTATCCACTGCACCACCTAGCTGCCCACCCCTGGCTTCTTTCAAAGCCCAACCAGGCCATTATTCCTCACTCCCTTCTGAAATTACTTTGTATTTATTTATGTATACATTGTATCTCTGCCTCCTCCATAACTAGTAGAATACAAGTCCTTTGAGGACGGGGGCTGTTTTTGTTTTTATGTTGCAGTGCTCCACACAGCATTTTACACAGTTTTTCAGAGCAGACTGTAGGGAAGTGCTGTGAGGACATTCAAGGCTGGATGGCACAGTGGATGATGGAGTGTTGGACTTGGGAGTCAGGGAGACCTGCTTGCAAATCCTGCCTCAGACATTTCCTGGCTGTGTCATGCTGGGCAAGTCACTTACCCTCTTTCAGCCTCAGTTTCCTCATCTGTAAATGAGGATAATAATAGACCCACTTCACAAGGTAGCTGTGGGGATGAATATAAAGAACTTTTCCAGTCTTAAAGCACTATAGAAATGCCAGTTATTCAGCTCTCTCCTTATGAAGATTGATACCTGCTATGACAACCTATAGCCTTATAAACTCTTTATAAAGGGAACTGTTTGGGGTATTAAGAGGTTAAATGGCTAGCCCAGGGTCAAAACTAGCTAAAGTGTCAAAGGCAAAAGTTGAACTCAGGTCTTCCTGAATGAGGCTGGCTTTTCATCTGCTTCATCATACCACCTCTTTATCTTAAACCTGGAGGCTCTTAATCATTGTTTGCTGAATCATGTTGTATTACTATGGGGCAAGTCATATAATTTCTCTGGACCTCAGTTTCTTTATCTGCAAAATGGGGAAAATAAATACATATTATAACGACCTCACATTAATACAGACAAGCTATTAATTCTGCTCCCTGACCAGTTTTTCATGTTATCCTTCCAGCATACTATATTATACCATGTTGAGGATTTCTTCCCAATATAGATTCTAATAGATGGCTACCTTTATCTCTAGATTAGGTGATATTTCCCTATATTATAGAATGGAAAACTAAGACCCAGAAAGCTTTGATTATTAGCAAAGGTCTTTAGGAAAGGTGCTATCTATGCCCTAAGCCTTGGTCAGTTTTATTTTTTTTTAATTAGGTCATCTATTAACTCTTGTGTGGCTTGAGCACAAAGACCTTGTATATTTCTTTCTTTCTTTTCTTTTTCTTTCTTTCTTTCTTTTTTTTTTTTTGCTGAAGCAATTGGGATTAAGTGACTTGCCCAGGGGTCACACAACCACGAAATGTCTGAGATCATATTTGAACTCAGCTCCTCCTGACTTCAGGGCTGGTGCTCTATCCACTGCACTGCCTAGCTGCACCTGGATGCAACTTTAAAGAGAGAGAGAACAGGACTGAGCTAGGAGTTTGTATCTTTTCCTCTTTATCCCATTTCTCCATAATCTGTAAACTTTACACTTTGGAAGGCAGAAGGGGCAATTAAGCCTGTGTCTAGAGAGAACATATTTTTTTTTTTTTTTTGGTAAGGGAGAGGAGGTGGGAGTAGGGCCTTAAGAGTTAGACACTGTCTACCTTTTTCTGAAGGAGTCACTTCAGTGAATGTCCCCTTTGGATGAATTAAGAAAGAGACTGCTGAGAGGGGAACAAAGGTGATCATTTCAAATTCCCCCAGCACTTGACTTGTATGTCTCTGTGGTATTTATCCTGTACAAGTCGCTCAGCCTCAGTTTCCTCATCTGTAAAATGGGGATAATCAGAGCATCCATCTCACAGAGCTGTGGTAAGGCTTAAAGGAAGTAAATAATATCTTTTGCAAAACTTAAAGCATTATCTAAATGCGAATTATCACCTCTTGTAAGACAGCACAGCCTGGTGGATATCAAGCTAACTTTTTAGAATGAGAAGTCTGAGTTCAGGTCTCATCTCTGACACATACTGGCCATGTGACAACACAAGGCAGCTTCATAGTACCAAATCTCTTAAGGTTGCTAGTTGCAGAGGAAGTGATGCCCTATATCTGCTAAGGGAGTTTTGCTCACCCTGGAACTGAGTATAGCAGTGAAATCACAAACTATGCTAATCTCACTCAGTATCACAGTCCTGTATTTATCCTTCCCTCCATCAGGTCATAAGACTCTTGAGAGTAGGATTTGGGTCCTATCTAAATTGACAAGCCTTTTGGCAGATAGTACTGGGCTTGGAGTTATGAGACCCCACTCCAGAAACTCATTAATTGGGGGAGTGGGAATAATTCACTTAGACTTCTTAGAGCCTCAGCCTCTTCATCTAGAAAATAAGGAAAATGGGTGAACTATGAACTTCACAGGGTTATTGTAAGGAACATGCTTTAATCTTTAAAGTGTTCTATGAATGTTTATCTTCATAGCCCCAGGCTCTAGTTCAGTGCCTACATACACAAAGACATTTAATAATAATAATAATAAAACATGCTTATCGAAACAACTGTATGAGTAGTCACGGCAAGAATGGGCTGGGGTGTAGAAGACAAGGACTTTGACCCTGAGTCTCTTTTTTCTGCCCTGACCACACTTCCCCAACTTCATGCCCTCTTACAATCCATGGCCATGCCCACGGAGATGCATTTCTTAAAGCGACATAGCTGGCACTGGTTTCGGGTGATCTTGTCGATGATGCAACAGCCATCATATTTGCAGGAGTAAGTGGGATGAAGGTTTTTCTGGATCGTGCGCCGGAAGAAGCCCTAGGAGATGGGTGCAGATAAAGGAGCCGCTTCTAGATTCTCGCCCCTCCAACCCACCAGACATTTGAACCAAAAAGCCTGAAAGAAGATAGATATCAGAGAATACCTCACCACAGCCTACAGTGCTGGAGGCATAGAGAATTCCATGGGTTTTTATAGCTCAAGGACTATATTGGACACAACTAGAGAGGTTTGAAAGGTCAGGAGAGATGGGCCTGGAAATGGTGAAAAAAGTGGGGGATAACAGAGGAAGGTGAGTATAAGGAGTCTTATAATGGACACCTAGAAAAGATGGGAGAAGATAAGGGAGACAGATGGAAGGGGCTGGGGGGACAGTGTGAAAAGAGCAGTGTGGGACTCTGTACCTTGCAGCCTTCACAAGTGATGCATCGGTAATGATAACCTGTGGCCTTGTCTCCACACACGACACACTGCTCATCTTTGTCCAGGTAACTAGGGATGTACCCTATAGGACAGGGAGGCAAGGAAATATAGCTTTGGTGATCAGGTAGAGTCTGAAGACCAAAGCTACTGTTCTTTTCTGTGTCTCAGCACTTCTTTATCAACCTGATCCCATTTCCCACCCTAGTTCAGGACTATTCCTTTTCTCTAGTTCACAGAGTAATGGGTAGTATGGGGTGAGGACATGCTATGGAATACACAATGTCAAGATAACATGAGAAATGTGACACTGAGTGGGTCTTATATTCTATCCAACCCAGAACCAAGTAGGATGTGTATTAAAAGGCAAACAGTTGTTCTCTCTGACTCGAACCTCAAAGGTCACAAATATGCCCCCCTAAATACCCTAGTTTCCTTTAGGATCTCAATAAAGAGCTATAACCTTTCTCCCAGGGCACAGGAGTTGACAGCTGCCCAGCCACCAGAATTATCCTGGAATAGCTTAGGGGAGACAAAGGGGATAGGGAGGGATGTAGACAATCCATCTCACCTGACATGCTGGTTTTCAGGGAACATTGGCTGGTCTTTCTTTTCCGCTTGCCATCCAGTGACCTGGTTGAGGGATTGGGGAGGGCATATGAACTTTCTACTGGTTGATCCTTGGTGAACCCCTATTCACTGTAGGGAGGCATCTGGCTATCTCCCCAGTCCCAACTATCTGCATCTTGTGTTGAGCCCCACCAACCTCCAGGGTCAATTGACCGGGCTGGGAAGGGTCCTGCTCTCTGAGATGTTCAGAGGTGGTAGTTAAGGCTTTTGGATGGGCACAGGCAAGTTCCAGGGTCCCAGTATATATATGCACATCTGGGTGACCTGCACATTCTACAGAATGCTGGTGAAAGCACATTCACATAACCTTTAGTCCATGCTCGTGGGTTATATGACTCTCAGGATGAACACACACAGTGCACAAACTTGGATACATGCATATGTACGATGTGTAATTTTCAGGGCCGATGCATGTTGACATGCAAAAACATATAAGCAACTTTTTAAAAACCAAACATACATGTTCCAGAGTCTCCAGGAGATACACATATTATATAACCCTTCGTATATGCACACATATTGCATAACCCTCAATACACACACTTTATATAACCCTCTATAGGCATAGGGATGTTGTATAACTTGCCTGCTTCCCCCCCTATTGCTGGGGGAAGAAGAGGGAAGTAGGCAAGTTATACAACGTCCGTATGCATCTCGAGTGATGGAGTGCTTATTCCTCGGACCACTTTATAGAGTGGTAGCCCCAAACAGATAAGCTTTATGCATTTCTCACTGGGATTACCCACTGTCTCAGGGTCTGGAGGGTGGAGGCTGAGTGTGGTTAGGGGACGGCAAGCCCTGCTCATTTCCCTGAAAATACCTGACTTGGAATATCTGAGTCCAGACAATTCCAGGAGTGGCCACAAGGTGGCGAAAAGACATGGCTGGGGGGGACAGAGGGGAGACCCTAAAGCAGTGTGAGTAGAGAGGCTTTGGAGAGGTAGTGTGGACTGGATCCAGTAAGTCCCCACCATTCCCAGACTGGTCATGTCCCCTTCCTGGGGGACAGAGGGATGCTTTATAAAACCTTGAGCACATCCCTGACACTGCTCTACAAGAACCAGGGATGACCACTCTCAGGTGCCCATGGCCCATCAGGCCATAGTGTGGGTAAGAAACACTCAGAGGACAGGTGAGGGCCACCATCCATCCCCAGAGCCCTGCTGGGCTTCCACGGAGCCCCAGGCCAGAGCTCTGGGACTTCACCTACCTCCTCCTCCTCCCCTGGGACCCTGCTGCGGCCCTATCCCCCCTCACCAGTTTGCTGAGCCAGGCTGGGCTTCAAGCCTCTTGGCACAACTCCAGTCTCCTTGGCAACAGCCACACCGCTCCCCAGAGCACCCTCTCCCCCCTCCCCAGCCACGAGCACAGGCTGTACCCAGCACTCTAGGCCCCATGCCAATTGGGACAGGGCGCTGTGCCACATGGAGGCAATCAGGGTGGGCAATGACACCCTCTCCCTCTCCCCTAAATTCTTTTCATCCAGAGCAAAGACAGCGTTCCCTCCTCCACACAGAGGTGCTCTGATAGCACACACCAAACCTTGGAGCTAGTAGATTCTCCTCCTCCCTGGGAGAAACCCCAAGAGATTCCCTTTTCCCTTCCCCGTACATGAACAAAGAAGGGCTCCAGGAATCCAACATGCTCTAAACATGTATGTGCAGAATGGCCATCTGTCCATGGGCACAAGTACCAGGGAAACATTATATGCCCACCTGCTCACCAACAGCCCCTCCTCCAAGCTCTCTGCTGCATACCCTCACCTTCTGCCAGAATCTAACTACCTGCTCTCCTAGGGAATCTGAAGGTAACCATATCTCCTCTGAGAGAGAGCACAGGGCCACCTGGGGAAGAGTGGCCGGCCAGCTGCCCGGCTGCCACAGTTACCCCCGAGGAGCCCAGGGTCGGGGGGAGTGCCGCCCCCACCTAGAGGGCCTGGGTTCAAATCTCAGCTCCACCACTCTGCGCTTGGGGCCGGACACAAGTCGCCACTTGTCTGAGCCTCTGTTTTTTTGGTTGTAAAATGGCAGGGATTAGGTTCGACACCTCCATCCATCTCTAGATCTATGATCTAAGGATAATATGAACAAGCCTAAATCTTCCACCATTCATTCAGCCGGATGACGCCCCCCACCCCGAGGGGCTACGGTCCTATCGTGCTCATTACCTGTTCTCCTCTGGGTCAGACCCACAATCCAGTTTGCTTGGCTTCTGTTCCATTCACTGCAATTCCATCCAGGATTGCCCCCCTCCCCCAGCACTCCAACAGACTGAAGCAGGCCCAGCAACCTCCTGCAAGCAGAACCGTGAGCCTCCCCCCCACCACCCAGGCTCTAGGGTACAGCGCCCATGGTGCCAGGCTTTAGCGTTTGGCCTTCCATGCCATGCCCCATGCCCCACAGGGGGCGGGTGGCAGGGGGGCCAGGGGGTAGTGTGGGGGAAGGGCTGGGGTATAAGCTGGCTCTTGGGGAGAGTCCTGAGTTGGGGGGAGGGGGGAGCAGCTGTAGAGTCTTGTCCTGAGGGCCCTGAGGAAAGAAGAGAGAGCAAGGATTGAGACAGGTGCCCACGGGGGTGAGGGGGGTCATTCCAGACTAATGGTGAAGATACCTGCAGCCCATTATGCAACTGACTGCTGAGTAAAGCTAATGTGATCAAGACAAGGGGAGATCCAGAGATCTCAGTGGTCCTCCCTCCTCTCTTACCCATCTCCCCCTCCCCCCCATCAGGGCCAGAGCAAAGGAGGTCTGACACCCTCAGGGAGGTGGGCAGCTTCCCCACCTCCAGCCCAGTCTTCCTAAACATTCGGCCAAATGGACAGGAGGTCCTGGGCAAAGGGGGAGGAGGCAATAAGACTAGTGCCACCTTTGGCAGCAGAAACAAGGAGGACTCCTAGGGAGAGCTAGGTGACGAAGGAGATGGGGGTGCCAGATTCAGCGTCAGGAAGACCCGAGCTCAAATCTAGCCTTAGACCCTCGCTAGCCATGTGACTCTGGGCACGTCATTTAATTTCTGTCTCCCTCAGTCCCCTCCCTCTGTAAAATGGGGGAAATAATAGCACGTATCCCCTAGAGTTGTCATGAGATTGAATGAGATAACATTTAAAATACCTGGCAAGATATAAATGCTAGATGATGGTGACGATGAGGAGATGTGAACATGATCATTCAAAGTGTACTGCTAGGGAAGTGAGACCCCTTTGCATTCTATGGGGTAGGTTATTTTATTTATTCCCATTTTAAACTTTGCTCTATTCTCCATATCAGTGGTGTTAGACTCAAACAGAAAAGAAGTCACACAATTCTAACAGACTTATGATAGAAAGAGCTGCCTGCATCCAGGGAGAGGACTATGGACCGAGTGAGTTCCCACTTTTATTGCTGTTTGTTGGTTTGGTTTTTTTCCCTTTTGATTTGATTTTTCTTGCATGGCATGATAGGTGTGGAAATATGTTAAGAAAAAAAAAAAAAAAAAAAAGAAGTCACAGCTACCAGAAGCACTGAGGTGTGAGGAGCAGAGGTAACAGGCATTCTAAGTGGGCCCTGTGCTGCCATCATTCATTCCTCAGTGGGGCCAGAACCAGATTAAAATGTAATTGGGAAACATTTAACAGAAATAGATAAAAATACAACAGAACACAGAAAACGTAGATATGTGATTTTCTATGTCAATTTATTGCCTGAAGGGATCCTTATAGCTATTTGAGCGACCCCACTGACACACAGGGCACGAGAGCTGAGGTCAGAAAGACCTGAATTTGAATCTTGACTTAAGTAGCACATACTTAAATATGATCCTGGGTAAAACTCCCTTAGCTTTTCTGCCTTAGTTTCCACATCTGCAAAATGGAGATCGATCATATAACCTACTAAACAATAATCCTGAGGCAAGGATTAAATGGAATAATGTGTAAAGAGCTTTGTAAATCTTATGCTGGCTCTCATGATTATTATTGTTAGACATGCATGCTGAAGTTAGAGAGTTCCTCCCCAGAAGGAGCTCACCTTCTACAGAGGAGATACGGAAAGGTAGCCAGCTCTCCATATTTGTGTTCCCTTCTCCCCTTTCTCACACGTTACTTGGAACTGGCTCTTACTCAATGACTCAGGAGCCACTGATCCCACAAACACTGCTGCTGTAGCCTACCTAAGCTAGTGGGTCCGAGCCCTGCTCCTGCTCCCCAGAGAGGCTAGGGGAAAGGGGACAGAGAACAAGGCTGCCCTGGACCATCCATCTTTTCAGCACTGTCACCTTGATGTCCTAGCCAGGTATAGGACTAGAGATTGTGGGCTGAGTGTACATGTGGGTGCTGGTATGTCAATTCATAGCTATGTATGTGGGGAGGAGAGAGGGCAGAAGGTCATGTGACTTCTGGACCAGAGACCTCGCCCTTGGGCCCCCAAGCCCCACCCCTGGAAGCTGATAAGAGAGTAGGGGGAGAGATAAGGAAAAGAGCCTGGGCATGGGGCAAGAGGCCTGGAACACAGAAGCAGGGTCCCTGGATCTACATTTAGAGTTGGAAGGGGATGGAAAGAGAGGGGTTGCCCATTCTGCTACAGATATCTTTGGGGGGGGTAGGATTGGCAGGAGACTGGGGGGCCCAATAGGGGGCTGGGGGGCCAGGCGGGGAGTCTCAGGCTGGAAGCCATCAGGAAAGTAGGTCAAGTTTTTCTTGGCTGCTGGAGAAATTCCTGTTATAAATTTATAATGGTGCAGCCAGCCCTAAGGGGTGGGAGTTTGGGGGAGGGGAAAAGGGGGGGTTGAAGGTTGAGCACTGTGGCCTCCTACTGCCTCCTAGTATTGGGGGATGGGGGTGATTGAAGGGTTACTCTCTGGGCTAGGGGTGGGGCTGGAGTGAGGCTGGTGGGGTAGAAGAAGGGGGCTGGACAATGAGACTATTTGGTGTCTGTATCTCTCTGGCCCTCTATCTGTCTTGATGCTGCGCTCAGTCTCTTTAGTGTCTCTGTCTCTGGTGTCTCCCTGTCTCCCTCCAGGCCATGCCTTGGTGCTTGGCACACCCTGGCTGCGGGCACTGCCCCCGCCCGTCTCCTGCCTGCCTGGCACACTGCCACCACTTGTTTACAGAAGCTGGAAAAATCCACTCACCAGCAGGAGGCCTGAGCACCCCTGGGGAAAGGAGGAGGGCCTGTACAGGAGTGGGCACGATGAGAGGGACAGTCCTGTGGACTGGGCCCAGAAACAGGCCACAGTCTTAGGGCCTAGGAGGACAGTTTGTGAGCTATTCCTTAAGTCCAGCAGCAAGGTGTCAGTACCTACTGGCTTTGACAACCCTTTCCCAAGACCCTATGCCCCTAACCCAGGCTTCCAATGGACGGCCCCAGCTCTGGCACCTCTCACCAATCCCAGGGAGCACGAGCCTGAGCATCCTGTCAAAGGAGCTACCACTGTTAATGCTCTGGTCCCACCCAGGCCCTGGAGGAGCAGCCCCTACACAGAGCGGACTGATGCCCAAGGTGGTCCTCCCGGGCATTCATAAGCCTTGTCTAGCTCTACCCCCTTTGCCAGGGAAAAGAGGTCTTGCCCACAGGCTGGGTATCCACGCCTGGATCCCAGCATAAAGTTGGTCAAGACAATTAGCAACAATAGCTAGCATCTATATAGCGCTTCAGACTTTGCAAAGCACTTTGTATAGAGGAACCCTCCCAATGACTATGTGAGGTAGATACTATCTTTATTCCAGAGATAAGGAGATCTGAGAGGGTTAGGGTTGGAGATGAGATCTGAGAGGTCCAGGAACTTCTCCAGGGTGACCCAGCTTATACATTTAGAGCTAGGTCTTCCTAACTCTAACTGTGTAGCATATGAGACACCATCTCCATCTTCCACGTTTTAGTTTTTGTTGTTGTTAGGGGGAGTCCTTCCTATTCTTCAAGGCTATACCAAAATTTCTTAGGCAAAAGAATGGCAAAGCAGAGGAGAAGACACAGCCACACAGGGACTGCTGCCTTCCTTCCGTTTCTGGGACTTACAACCCCACTGGATATCTGCATATGTTTACTTATGTGTCTACATGTGGTCCTACTGTGTGTATGGGGGGAGGGTTAGGGTTAGGAACCCTCAACCAAGGGAGATTCAATGTCCAGTCTGAGAGATGGCCTTTCTTCTCACCCTCTCCCCTCCCCCACCAGGCTGAGTTTAATGCTCAAAGCTTCTTCCTGAAAGGGTAAGAAAAACACTTTGGGCTTTTCACTCTCAACCCAGAACAACTCGAATGACAGACTGAGAGGCAGCAAGGGCCCACCTGTCATCTGACATCACTCTTCACCCCTCCCCTTATAGAGCTGTTGGGGGTGGCAATGTGGGCACTGTGCCCATGGAGAAGGAAGCATTTCATTAAGTCTGAGTGCGTTAGTAATGGGGGGAGGGGGAGATACGAGGCCAATGCAGCATCCATGGGCATTGTGCCAATCTTCCACTGCCAACAGGCCCCCATTTCCATGTTGTCCTGCAGTCTGATCCTAATACACAAGCAACTTGGGGTGGGCAGTTTCCATGCCAATGGGGAGCTCCCAGGACTAGGAGAGAATGTATATCTATATATATACACTCACCCCTACTCCTTCCCTCACAATCTAAAACTCAACTCTACTTGCACCCACATTCTTCCACCATATTCACACGCCCAGCTCTACCTCTCTCCTCTTGGCACTGCCCCTCCCAACCCAGGCCTCTGAACTTTGTCCATAATGCACCGGAGAGAAAGCCCAACTTCCCCCCAATGCTTGCACAGACAGACAAACAGACACCTGCAAGATATGGAGACAGAGGGGAACATAGATCCTGAGGAAGGAGGGGCAGTGGGAAGAAGAAAGACAAGGAAAAGGTGGGGAAAGGAGAGGGAACTGGAGAGAGAAGAAAGGAGATGGGGAAGGAAAGAAAAAGATGGGGAAAGAGGGAGATGAGGAGGGAGGGAGGGAGGGAGATGGGATAAGAGAGAGACAGGAAAAGAGTGAGGGACTTGGGGAGAGAATAAAGAGTAGAAACAGAGGGAGAGTGGGAGAAGGAAAAAGGAAGGACACAAAGAAAAGGAGGGGACAGTAAGGAAGAGGCAATCAGAAATGAGAGGGAAAAGAAAGGGAGACAAAGAGAGTGGGGGTGAGGGGCATTCTGTCCTAAGTCCCACCCCGCCAAAGATAGGGGAGAGAAGGAAGGAGGAGTGGTTTCCACGGTGACAGCTGGTGCGTGGTGGCCTGGCATGTGGGTTATTAATAGTGTCGTGGGTGCATTCACACCTCCCTCCCTCTCACCCCTCAGTCTGCTGCTGGAGTGGGGGTGGGGGAATTCCCTTTGAGGCCCCTCGGGCTGATCCCCTTATACCAGGGCACGGGAAAGTAGAGAGATATATGGATGTGGGCACGGGCAGAAAGGCGGGCACATGCATGCAAACCAGGGCCCACACACAAAAAGATCCGTCCGTGCTCATTCGGAGACATCCAGGAACACAGAAAACAGACCCACAAGAAGCATTACACATCCTAAGTACACTGAGTCACACACATACACTCTTGGCCACAGGATGGCACAGGCTGACACAGAGAGCCTTAAGTAGTCTGCAAACCCCCCTCCCTGTCCTTACTGCTCAAGAAGGCCTCTCTCTGGGGCTGGAGCCCAGGCTCACCTCCTTCCCCAGCCTCCTAACTTACAGCTCATCAGCCATTCATTCAGTCTTCTGACAAGGAGAGGATAGTACTCCAAGTTAACCCCCCACCCCCCAGTTCCCATTCTGCCAGGGGAGAGAGAGACACAGAGAGAAAACCACCACCTCCTAAGAGTGGTATTTCCCAAAGCACAGACTGCTGTACAACTTGGGTCAGCTGGGGGACAAAGGCACGGGGCAGTGGGGAAGGTCCCCTGATTTCCCGGCCGATTCTCTCCCCAGTAGGTTGGACCAGCAGACCACAAAGCGATGAGAGAAGGGTGAGAGATGCACCCAGGTGGAATCCAGAGGTCAGAAAAGGGGAGGAGAAAGGAGAGAAGAGGCTTTAATTCTTAACAAAGAAGCCCCCTCCCCTGCTAAGGAATACAACAGGAAATTCCTCTCCTCCCCCCACCCCAGGACAGAGACAGAGAGACATAAACAGCAGCCACTGACTTGGGCACTATGCCCAGCGCTAGCGAGCATCAAAGGACTATGCCTCCTTCCCCCTTCCCAAGCCCAGCCTCACCCACCTGCTGGGCTCTCCTTCTCCCCACCCCGGGGACAAATCCACTCAGTCTCATGTCTGGCACTGAGGTAAGCTGGTGATAGTCCCCAGGGGTCATTCCCCACTCATCCCCCATTGCCAACACCCCATACCCCAACATCCAGGGGCTAAAAACTAGCCCTAGTCTCAGCCCATTCCTGCTTTGCCCTCTTCCCAGCCTGGATAGTAAGCAATCCCTCCCTCACCCCACCAACCCCCTCCAACTTCCCTCTGGGAAGGAAGAGGAAGATTAAAGGGGTTGAAAAGCCAGAGCTGGGAGAGTTCCCCTTCTCAACCTGGCACATTTTTCTCTCCCTCCCTCCTTCCCTCAGCCAGAGTAACTGGAGCCCCGACTCAGGGCAGCTGAGAACTGGAGGTATGAATGTCAAGAGGCAGGGGCTCTCACTACAGACGCACTGCAGGGGAAGCAGGGAGTCCCTCAGGCACAGGGGTTTCCCATCACATCCTTTTAGTTCTCACCCTGGGGGAGGGCAAGCACACACACAGAGGAAAGTGCCCTGGGCGACAGAAGAAGGGGATCAAAGAGGGAGGCATCTTCAATCTGGGAAGGGGAGAACAAGAGAAGGAGGGACTCCCACAGTGGGGTGGAGCCCCAAAGCCCACATCCTCAGAAGCAAGCACAATCAGAGACAAATGAGAAAAAGAGAAATATTGAGTGAGAGACAGAGACAGAGTGAGTGCAGCTGAACACCAAGAGCAAGCACACACACAGACACGTGCAGACATGCACACCCACCCCGCATGCGTGAGGCCCACACAGCATTCTGCACTCGGCTCCCCCATTCCAGTGCTGCCTTTCCATGCCAGCCCCCTTTTTTCTCTGGGCTCACACATATGCACGATTATAGGAGCACACACATGTACACACACGCTTATACTAAAAGCAGGCAGCTGCCAGAGGCTCAGGCAAGGGAGAACAGGGATGGTGTTGCCCACCCCAACCCCACCCCAAACTGCAGCACCCCACCTGAGATCAGAAAATCTCCTAGTACATGTAGAGCTCAGCTCTGTACCTCTCCAACTCCCTTTCCCTTATAAGCGCTTCCTTTTAAAGAGAAACTGAGGTACAAAGCAACATTGAGAATCCCTTCAATAGGGGAACATGAAGAATAAGATGGGCAGTGGGACTGGCCCCAATCCCAAGGCCCTCTACCATTCTCGGAGGTGGGGCCAGTTAATGGAGCAGGTATTAACTCTTCATTTAAGGGGCACACTTTCAGTCTTTCTACCTTGCCCCCAAATTAACATGCCTCAGGCAACAATTTCTAGACTCTGTCCATCCGCTCTTTTTCATCTCCCCCCTAAAATCTTCTTTTCTGTCCATCCTGCCATCGGGGACAACACCAGAGTACATCTGGGCAAGCACTAGTGCTTTTTGGCCAGGTTAATTATTGGTTTCAAATCTATCCCCTTTGCCCTTGGTGCTACCTGACACTTAAGCCCCTCCCAGACAAGAAGGTGGCAGGCAGCAAACACTTGGTGTTGGGCATGTCCTGTCTTCCTACGAGAGAAAGAACAAAAACTATTCCCCAACTGAAGGATATGATATCAGACTGAGCTCCCCACCTCCTGCCCTGGCACTGGAAGACTGAAGGCATTTAAAAGTCAAGTCCAAATGGCTGGTACTATCCAGGGCATGGGTCTCTATCAATGATCCCCCAATCTCCTTCTCCAAACAGACTGACAGCTCTAAGAAGTAAGATGTATTCTCTTGTACCTCTCCCCAGAGTTCCCTGTTTCCACTCCTGGGAGGCAGCCCTTTCCGGCTCCCCCAACTGTTCCATACCTCACCTGGAGTGGGTGGAGCCGACAGCTTGATAACAGAGGAAGGAGAAGGGGGAAGGGAGATGGTGAATTCATCACCATGGCGATGGAAAAGGACTGGGGTAAGGGGGGGGGGAAAGTTGTCACCTAGCTAGATGGACAGTTTGAGTCCTAAACCTCCCAAGTTCCACCAGATCCGTTCCCGCTAACCTACTTGGGGGAACCTTGGTACCATTGTTTTTCCCACCTGTTCTTGGTTTTGGGGGATCTCCTCAGCTTTGAGAGAGAAGAATTTTCAACACAAATATATCCTTACCCAACTATGCTTTCCATGTCAAGTTGGGTAGCAGTGGGAGCCTTCCCTTTGATCCAATTCCCCACCCCACAAATACAACATAACTGGACAAATAAAGCTTCAGAGATGCCAATAATTAGCTTAGTCCACCCACTGACAACACAGGAAAGGGGGTGGGAATCCTCATTCTGAAGTCCTTTGAGTTTTCTCTCAGAGGGGGAGGATGGTAGAAGAAAGAGGGTACCCCAGGGGGCCTCATCCCCTAGCCAGAAACTTTTCTCCACAAGTCTCCAGGTTGCAAAACTTGTTTGCCTTCCCCACCCCCAACCCCCCCCACCTCTGTGGGGGAGGGGTCTCTGAGTCAAGGCTAGGAGAGACAGGAAATCTGCAAAACAGACCTGTCCACTATTCCTCCACTCAAAGATGTTCCAGAAGGAAATCTGCCTCAGCTTCCCTCTCCCCTTTCCTTCATCCAACTTGTCCCAACTCTTCCAGCTCCCTTCCCATGACAGCCAGGTCTACAGTCCCTTTCCTCAGCTAATTCTATTCCTGGGTAAGCCTCAGTTTTGCTCTTTATCTAGAAACACAGACTGGGCAACAATGGAAACAGAGTAATTTTGATCAATGACTCTATGCCACCTCCTCCAGGTAAGCCAGGGAATGAGAGAAGCCCAGGTCAAGTGGAGCTAGCTGCCCAGGTATCTGTCCCAGCTATCACACAGTGACACCAGAGGGACAGGAGAGGAAGAACAGGAGGAGGGGCCAGCCAAATCGGGACCTAGGATTCTTCTTCCTTTTCCCCTTCACTCCACAAAGTCTTCTGAGAGCTTGGGAGGGGAGGGTTAGCCATTTCTATCACATACCAACATGCTCCTTAGAAGTCTCTACATCCATAAAAGAGAAGGGATATATTGGTGGCAAAGTATTTAAGTAGACTGAAATTTGGGGGGAAGCTGGAGATGAGGGAGAAATCACGAGAGTGAAGGTGGGGAGAGGGAGAGGAAGAAAGTAGGGAACAAGGGAGGAAGGGAGGAGGGAAAGGGAGGAGAAAAGAGAAAAAAGGAAGAGAAGGGAGGAGAGGAAGGGAGGGGAAGGGAAGAAAAGGAGGGAAAGAAGAGGAAGAAATCAGACTAGCCCTTGAATCTGGCCCCCTAAATAAGTTCAGGGTCAGCATGAACAAAATAAGGCCTTTAAGAGCCTGGAATAGGCCCCAGTGGGAGTGGTACTCCAGTGTCAATGGCTTAGTTCCTAGCCCTTTTCCCAGAGTAATAATTTCTATAGATTTTAGGATAGGGTGGGGCATAGGAAAACCAATATTCTAACCTACTAGAGCCCCAGGAAGCCAAAAAGATAGGAATCCCCATTGGTATTAGGAAAACTCCAGTAGTTCCCTAGAACTAGCCTTATTTAGGTCCTTTCTCTAGGCTTAGCTTAACCAGGTAGAGAGAAGCCTGCTTGAACAGAACCATATGAAGCACCCTTCCCCACCCCCATCACAGAAACCCTGGTGGCCACAGCTGTGCTTTTCTCTTGGTAAGGAAATCCAGGATGTCCTGAGAAGCCAGCAGAGCCCCTTCCACCCCCCCACCCCCACCCCAACCTCCTGCTGACCCCTGGGGAGGCAGCAGGGAAAAGCTCACTATTAGCAACCAGAGAAATATGAAGGATGTCCTAGCCAGTCCCTAGCTCTAGGAGAGAAGATTATAATGCTGACAGTGATACAAAGACTGGGAGACACACACAAAAGAAAGTGACAGAAAAGAAATAAAGATTAGGAGTCAAAGAGAGAGAGAGACCAGACAGAGAGATAAACACATAAAGACACAAAAACACACAAATACACTAATTTGAACAGAGGGGCAAAAGGTGGAAACGAAAAAGATAGTAGAAAGAGATCTAGTTAGAGTTATGGGGAGGGTTCAGGAGAAGGAAAGATTCAAGCAAATGACTCCCCAAGTCACTTTTAGGGCAGGGAAATAGGAGGCAAAAATAAGCCAACTTGCTGCCCCCAGTTGTCAAGGCAGCTTGGACCAGGTTATTGTTTAGCATCATTGTCTCAGTCCTCAAAAACCCCATTCCCCCTTCTCTCACACAAATTTCTCTTTCTATATCTCCGATAAAACAGTTGTGCCTTTATAAAGGAGGGAGACATAGGAAGAAGACAGAAAGAATGTGTGCATTTGTTTCTGTGAATGCTTGCATGTGTGACACAGTAAATTTGTTACTCTATCATTCAGTCAACAAATACTGACTGAGCTGTTGGATATAAACAGGTATAAGATACATACTATCCATGTCCTCAAGGAATTTACAGTCTAAATACAGAGAGGTTCTTAACCTTTTTTGGTGTCATGAATCTCCTTGTCACTCTGTAAAGCTTAAGAACCCTTCTCAGAATGTTTTTAAATGCATAAGATTATAAAAAGAAACCATTTAATTGATATAATTATCTTAAAAATTTTTATAGCCCATAGGTTAAGACTCCTTGGAGTAGAGAGTACCATATATTACTATATATGTACATTTCTCTGAGATGGCTATAATTTTTTGTCGGTCTCCTTTCTCCAGTTAGATGTAAACTCCTTGAGGGAAGGGCCTGTCATATCTTTTTGTATCCCTTTCCATTATCATGTAGCCTGGCACATAGTAGATGATTAATAATTGTTTATTGGTTGATTGATTGAACTCCTTGAAGGCAAGAAGCTATTCTTGATATCTCAGCAGCACAGGGGTGCCTGGACACTAGGTCCTCCATAAATACAGTATTTGTCGGTTGTGACTGCATCTGGGACTATGTATAGTAATGTCTGTGTATAGGAGTCTCTGTGTGGGTATGTGCCTGTGTCTGTCTCCCTGTCCTTGGGTCCCCCTGTGGGTGTGTCCATCTCAGCGTGTGCACTTGCTCACGAGTGTTCGGTCTTCCTGGCCCAATGTGGGTGTGTCTATCAACCTCCTGTCCTTGACTCCCTGCGTCCCTGTGTGTCTGTGCCTATCCCAGTGTGTCTGGCTTTCACAGCCTCTCCCCCCTACCCTCCACCTCCCGGACAACAACCCCCTTCCTCCTCACATCAGAGAGCTTCTGCCAGGTCAGAGGGCTCCCAGAGTACTACCAACCGTGTCTCGCTCCTCCTACCTTACCCTCCCTTCAAACTCTGACCCCGCCACCCCTTAGGCCTTTCCCCCATCCAGAAGAGAGGGAGACCCCATCTGCCAGGGGCTCGAGACACACGTTGCAAGCCCCTTATCTCCCTCCCTATTCTCTTGCACTTTCCCAAGTGGCCCAGAGCATGCAACTCTCCGGGCTCTTTCCAGGGACCCCAGAGTTCTCCCACCAACTCCCTTTTTTTTTTTTTTCCATCCACCCAGCCGCGTTTTTGCAACTGGGAGTGTTGCAACTGGAGGGCCATGCAGCCCTGAACTGGGGAGGCGTGTGAAGGGGTTGGGGAGCTTCTCGCGACCCGGGTAAGCTGCAAAACCCCCCCACCCACTCGCTGGAGGAAGCTTTGCAAAAGCAGCTCGGCCGCGGCAGTCGGGGGGGAGGAAGGGGGGGGGGGAGAAACAGGCCGCCCGTACCGTAAACAAACCGCGGCGGCGGCGGCTGGCGGGGGAACAGGGGCCGCCTGGCAGCCGGGGCCGTGGCTCCGACAATGCGTAGCAGACGGGACCGAGAGAGGCCGGGGACCCGTGGGGCGGCGGCGGCAGGGAGTGGGGGGCGAGGCCCGGACGCCATCTGCCCCTGCAACACCACCGCCCCCCTCCTGGCCACCAACCCGCTGCAACCGTCCCGTCCCCCTCCCCCGCCCGCCCGAATCCTCCATTTACTCCGGGGAGTTGATAAGTTGCAAGCACCCCAGCACTGACAGTGTCACCCAGGGGCTGGTGGTGCAGGGAGTGGGTCCCCAGGGACGCCCCTAGCTTGGGCTAGGATCTTTGCAAGCAAGCGTCGGGTGGCTATGCATAATCAATCGCAATGTATTTGCATATTAATACCCCCTCCCCCTCCCCCTTACCTCGGCGTGGCGGGCTGGGCTGTGCGTGGGGAGGGGTGGCGGGTAGCTCAGCGCCGGGGCCCGGGGGTGGCCATGGGGGACCGGTGGGGCCGGGGCCGCCCGCCTCCTGTCCCCGGGTGTGAGTGCGAGTGAGAGAGGGGGAGGGGGGCAAGTGTGGCGGCCCCGCGGCTCCTCCGGCAGAGGCGGCGGCCGTGCTAGCTCCTCCCTCCCCCGCCCCGCTCCGCTCGGGCTCGGGCTCGGGCTCGGGCTCGGGCTCCAGGCTCCGCGCCGCCCGGGCCTGGCTCACTGCTGCTCCCTGCAGGCCGAGCCTCGCAGCCCGGAGGCCTCCCCCATCTCCTCCCAGCCCGGGCCTGCCGGGCCAGGTCGGCTCTACTCCGCCCGGCCCCGCCCCGCCCCCTACCTCCTCTCACCTTCTTCATCTTACTCTGTCTTTGATTACACTCTGCACTATGTCCATTCATACATCTGTCGTGTCCCCCCCTTGTTCCATCCTATCCCATGCCGTCTCACTCACAAATGCCCATCCCCACCAGGTCAGTCCCAAGTGAATCTCTCGGTTCTCGTTAATTTGCTCTCTGACACTTCATTCTATCCGACGTTTCTCTCTATCCCACTCTTAGCCCTCCTCCTTTCACTAGGCTTCCTCCTATAGTCCACTTTTTGTCACCAACCATTTTTTTTTTTAAAGACATTCTGCTTCCCAGGCGTGAGGATGTAGTCGGTTAGTCACTCAACAAGCAATTTATTCAGCACTTAATAGGCACTGTGCTCGGTAAAGAAAGGCAAGAACACAGTCCCTACATTCAAGGAGTTCACATTCCAAAGGAGGAAACCTGAAAAGGACTGTGTATCTCCAAGATACATACATAGATCTGCACTTATGTCTCACCGAGATACTTAGAGTTTTTTTTTTTTTTTTAACGGATTGGAGAACACAACGGAATTCAGAACTCAGAACCTTTTTGTGTAAATGCATAATGCAGGGAGTCATCCAAAAAGAGACTTCTCCGATGTGCCGGTCCCCTTACCCCCAACCCACACATCTTCCCATGCATCCACACAGTTGCATTCATGGACATAAAACCAATCCTGTGACGCCAAAGCCCTTTTCATCTTGGGTTCTTCCAGGTCGGGCAGAACTCTAATTACCCCAGCCCCCCACTCTGGCCCTGCCGGTTCCCCTGCTGTCATTAGCCCAGTTTTACCATCGGAGGCCATTGCCTTCCCACGGCTCTCCAGGGTGGGGCCCCTCTTCCCCTGCTCCTTTCTCATGAGGAGGTGGGAGTGCAGTTTGGTCGATCACCTAATTTACATTTAGAAAATCTATCTGACCAACAACATCCTGGATGAATCTCTCCTCTGAAGAAATAATTCTCACACAGTGGAATTTTCTTGGGGGCTTGTCTTTTATAAAGGTTTGCCCTCCAGATCTCTCATAGGATCAGGAGGATGGAGAGAAAACAGTCTTCAGAACTGTGTGATGCAGAGATCATAACATCACAGTTTTAGAGCTGGAGAGGGTCTCTGAAATCATCTAGTGCAACTCTTTGTAGAAATTACTCTATCCAAAGCAATCCTAGTAGACTTTGGACAGAAAATGCCATCTGCATCCAGAAAAAGAACTAAGGAGACTGAATGTAAATCAACACATGCTATGTTCACTTCTTTTTTCTGTTTTTTTTTCTCTCTCTCCCATGTTTTTTCCCTTTTGCTCTGATTTTTCTCTCCCAACATGATTCATAAAGAAATATGTATTAAAAATAAATAAATTTACTAAAAAATTAGCTCTGGACTTACAGCTTCATTTTACCAATGAGGAAACTGATGCTTAGGGAGTGTCCAAGATCATACAGAATCAGGATTGGAATCTGAGATCTTCTGAAGACAATTCTATCTATAGCGTTTTCTTTTTCAGTGCACTGCCTCTCATAGTCTTGATGTGAGGGATTTCACCATATAATGTCAAGTTATCACATAAAGGTTACACTTAAGTTACAGTGTAGAAGGTTGTGAGAGTGATGAAATATGTTACAGGATTCAAGTGCATAGAGAATGCAACACAGGAATCATTACCTAGGTAGGGCATGGACAGTGACCACATTTCCTAGAGGCAGAAGAGCCAGTAATGTTGAAGGCAGGGATACAGAGCTCAGAAGTAAAGTGAACCACTCCTTAAATTAAAAGCACTTCATCATGTCCTTGACACCCAGGAGCTTCAGTGGGAGGTAGAGGTATGGGATAGGGACTAGGCATAGTTAGGACTCTGGATCTGGATAAGAATGAGGGAAGAAGGGATGAAGGGAGAAGAGAGGTTGCCACATATCTCATTTCATGTGCCCCTCACCACCTCTTCAATCTCCCTTTGACCTAAATACTGAAGTCCTGGCGATATTGGACAATGGGACAGGAAGGGACTTTTAGCCCTGAAAGACTGGGTCCTAAGAGGGGAAGTAACTGTAATCCATCTACTATGCATCTCATGGCAGATGAGGGACACTGAAGCTCCTCCACCCCATAGCAAGTTAGCCCTGTCTTTTCTAACCTTCCCTTCCCCCAACCTTAGTTCAGGCCCTTTCTCTTGGCACTCAGTCTAGGCTAGGGGACAGGGGCAAGGGCAGGAAATGACTGGCATGCTTCCCTGAGAGATGGTACCATGCCAGTTACTTAGAGTCAACCCAACACTGAGGCACACAGCCCAGTCTAACCTCTTTTATTCCTTACCCATTCTCCCCCTTGGAACCTTCAGTTTTTTCCCAGACTCAATTCACTCCTGCTCCCTCAAGGGCAGTGGGACCAGACTTTATGAAGATAGAGGTCTAAGTTGGCATCAGTTCTACCCAGCAAGAATTTTGTCTTCTACTCATTGATTCTCTCAGCTTTAGCTTAGTAGTTAGTGAACATGAATTTTTCTGTCCTTCCTTCTTCCCCCCTACTCTGAGATAATGAAAAAGAAGAGTAAGGAAAGGAGAATAGAGCATTGTAGTATCTTTAGGTTAGGAGAGCAAGGAAAAGGACCCCCTTTTCTTTAGTTCTTGTAAATTAGGGAAACAGCCAGCAGGAACAGCCTGTTCTCTGGCTTTTGTTGACAGAAGCAGTGTCCAAACTCCTCCTCTTTCCCAGCTGGGGTCTGTTACTATGGAGTACCCCCACAATTCCCCCCTCTCTTATTCCCCTATCAATAGGGGCTCTAGACAGTTATCTCCCTAAGAAGACCTCTTCCTAAGAGCCATATAATTCTGCCCTCCAAAACCATTCCTCAGCCTAGTGACAGGTGGGGGACACTGGACACTCACAAGCCAATTCTGGAAATACGATTTCTGTCTCCCCCATTCCAAGGACTCCTCTGACCTAAGGAGAATTGGTACCAGCAGATAAAATGGGAAGCAAACTCTCCAGCCTCTCTTGGCACTGTGTAGTAGATTGGCAGACCTCTGAAAGGTGAGAGGAAGAAAGGGAGAGCAGGGAAACTGAGACACAGACAGTTGGTAAAACCAGGAATGTCGCTATTTCTATCTGGAATTTTTATCTTTTCAGAAAGGAGATTGGTTATTGGAATCCTAGACAAAGGATGGAAGAAAAGTGTTAGATGAGAGTGTATAGTGGGGTTGGAGATGGTAGGGGGAGCAGATTTGGTAAACTCGAGGGAACAAGGGACTGGAAAAGGCAGACCGTTGGGAAATTATCGAGCAATTACCCTGATAAGTAGTAAAGAGGCCACTTAAGTCCTCCACAATAATTACCAGTGCTTTCTCTGATCCCCTGGTCTCTGATTTCCCTTTCCCCCCAATTAGGGACTCAAAACTCAGAGAAGGGTATTAGAGGAATGACTAAGTGAGAAAACTCAGCAAAGAACAGGCAAGAGGCTGATCTTATGTATAAAACAAGTGAGAAGTAAAGGAGGTCTACCCTTTGCCCTCCATCAAACTAGATTTTTCTGGTCTATCTCCAAGTGAGATAAGAATGGATTCCCTAGATTCTCTTTCTGATTCCTATTTTCTATAGGAACTCTTTTTTCTTCCCATAAATGTCCTACCAAGTGCTACTTATGCCAAACTTATTACAATTTCCCCCTCATTCACATCCACACTATTAATCATTCCCACCCCCTGAACCTCTAGATTAAAGAATATAGTTTAAGTCTAGAAGAAGGGTGATGATGACACACTTTGTCTAGGAGACATTGGTCTTTTACTATTAGAATATGAGACAAAGAGATGGAAGAAGGGATAATGTGGCAGAGGGATTAGTTATTGAGACATGGATGCAGAAATAAAGTATGTGGGTAGTTATGTGGTTTCTTTTGTTTCTGGTTTCCAAGGCTAAGTGACTAATTTCCCTCTTCTTGCTGAAGGGAACAAGTTCGGTCAGTGAGGGAAGGATATTTTTTCAGGACTCAGATAAGGTGAGGCTGTTCTAAGGTCTGGGTTCAAGTTTTGCCTTTCAGCACCCTGGACAGTATCTTTCACTTCCTTTTTGCTGCAGGGGGAAATAAAGCATTGCTTGTGGGTACTCATTTTTCCCCTCTGGGAGTAATAGAGACTGGACTGGCACAAAAGAAGAGAAACAAAGACAGTGAAAGTTCCCTGTCAGAGGTGAAAGAAAGTAATTCTTGACTTTTTCTCTTAAAAATTGATCTATGCTATGAGCATCTTCCTTTTTGGATCTCCAGAAAGGAAGGTATAACCTAGGAATTAAGGGTGGGAGTGGAAAACAGTTACTTTTTTCCCCTGAGGCAACTGGGGTCAAGTGACTTGCCCGGGGTCACACAGCTAGGAAGTGTTAAGTGTCTGAGGCCAGATTTGAATTCAGGGCTGGCTTCAGGGCTGGTGCTCTATCCACTCTACCACCTAGTTGCCCCAAAACAGTTATTTCTGGGGTAAGTTTGACCTAATGTTAGCTATTTACTTCTCTCTATCTCTGTGTATGTTTCTGTGTGTGTGTTAGCTATTTGTGGGTGTGGGGGGCACTTTGCTGGACTTTTCTCTATCTGCTGCCACTTGACTCCATCAGTTGGAACCTGGGCAGATTTTCAGGAAGCAGTGCTACAGTAGAGGCATCCAGCCAAAAGCCTTGGTCTCCTTTTGAGGGAAAATAGGTGGATGTCTCTCAGGTTTCCTGAGTTCTTTAACTCCTATGCCATACTATAAACAGAAATTCTATCATTGTCTTCCTAGTTTGGGTGGTGTAACTTCCTCAACCCATACTCTGACTCCTCATTGACCTTTCCCAGACTCCTTTCAGCCTCTCTGCAGCTGCACCAGATGTTGTGACATCATTCTTTCTTCATGGGCTTCCCCCCTCCCCCAAAGGCAAAAACTGACCCTTTCTTCAACACTAAGGTCCTTTCCTCCCTTGGTTTTTTCTAGTTTTGGAAGAAATGAGAATGGGTCTAAGAAACAGCAACTTAAGTTCCTTGTTATAAGTGAATTTTAAAAAAGGATAGGGGGGGACAGTAGGGTAACAATGAAGTTGCAAACATTAATACACTATATTCATGCCAGCTACAATTAGTGTCTTTGTGTAAATGACTAGGTTGTTGGTGAACTGAATGTAGTTGGAATATGGCTTTCACTATGGCAGCCATTGATATCCAGTCTTCTTGTCATATTGTAAATATTCCAGTGATGATATAATGATCCTAGCCTTACAGTGGACATGGGCAGGTGGGGAATTGGGAGTTGTTCTAGCAGGAGAGGGCTGTTTCTGAGTTCAAGAGAAGAGGGAAACTGGCTAAAGAGAATCAGGGGTTTCCAAGAAGCTTGTTCAGGGAAGAAGATATTAAAATAAGGGCAGACATAGAGATAGATCAGAAAATCTTCCCTTCCCTGATTTTTGAGTTGGTGTGGGAGGAGGGGAAGTGGGAGGAGGAAGGAGGGAACTATAGAGGATGTCTTCTAGTCTGGAACTGGAAATGGGGGAAGGGGAGGCCCCAGAGACAGCTATCCAGAGCTCTTTGCCAGAGAGGGAGGGTCTAAACTCTGAATGCTGATATTCTCATCCCCTAAATATTCTCCCCTCCCACCAAGGGCCCAACTCTCACTAGCTGAAGGGCTGGCTCTACAATCTTCAAATGTTCTCTAGTTCCTGGTGGGGTTAGGTAAAGAAAGGACCATTGAGACCAGGGACAGTTTAGTGAGGGACACAATGAAGGAATAACATAAAAGCTTTACAGACAGTGAGGGGAGATTAAAGAAAGGGAGAGGTAAGAGGAAAGAAAAGCAGAAAAAAAGAGTGTGGAAGAGGGAGGGAGGGGGAAGGAGGGGAAGAAGAACGACAGGGAGGGAGGAAGGGAGATAGGGAGAGAGAGAATGAGAGAATAAAAGACAGAGAGAAAGAGAGAGGAGAAAGAGAAAAGAAAGGAGGAGGGAGAGGATAGAGAAGGAAAGACAAAGACAGAAAAAGAGAGAGTATGAGAGAGACAGAGAATGAGAGAGGAGGGAAGAGGGGAGAGGAAGGGAGAGACAGGGAGAATGAGAAACAGAGACAGTGCAATTCTAGAGACGAGGAGTTGGTCACAGTGAGGTATAGGGCAGGGGGTTCCCTGGCAAAAATCCCCAGCTCATCTTTCTTCCTGTTTTGCCAGTTGTTTTGCCAGTAAGGTGGGAACAACGGTAGCGAAGGGTAGGGAGCAAAAAGAGAGGGGAACCTAAGGGGAGTTTTGGAGAGGGAAGGGCACAAAGACACTAATTGTAGCTGGCATGAATATAGTGTATTAATATTTGCAAAAAGATATCTTATTTGACCAAGATAACCCAGTGAAGTAGGCGCTACATCGTTGCCGTTTTACAGAAAAGAGAGACAAAGGTTAAAGATCTGCCTTGCATTGAGTCTGGATGAAGAGCTCAGCTCCAGATTTCAGGACTGGTGTTCTATCTACTGCGCCATCTACCTGCCAAGCGCTATGAAGTCTCAATTTCGGAGGCTTGGGGACGGGGTGCCAGATCCCGCACTATCTTCTCCTTTCCTTTTGTTTTTTGGATCCTTGCTCCCAGAGTGGAAGACCGACATTTGAAAATGCTGCGCGCCTGAGACATATTGGGCAGCTGGTTTACAAATAAGCAGGGCAGTTTTGTTTCGTACCTCAGTTTCCCCTTTGCTCATTCAGAAGGGTAGGATGTGTGGTATTTGGCATCCCATCCCATCTCTTTGGAATAAATGAGACGCCTTCGTTTCGTACCTGTTTCCCCTTTGTTCATTCGAAAAGGAATGTTGATGGTTGGAGGTGAATTAGGATACTATTCTCCGACTTCACACCTGTGATCTTGTGCCTCATTTTCCTTTGCAAAACCAGGATAAAGGCTCCTCTCCTTTCCTGACACATCCCTAGCTACAGAAGAGAATTCAAGAGCCAGGCAGGAGGTGTAGAATTCAGTGCACCCTTCCACCACCTTGATCCAACCCCAAGCACGCACCGTGACGTAACACAATGACGTCACGAAGCAACTGGTAAGATTCAAGGATACATAACTTCAGTCCCAGGATTTTTCTTTTTTTTTAAATTGAATTTCGGTAGAATTGATTTCCTTTGTAGTCTTACGTATTTTATTTCATGCATTTAAAAACATTATTAAAATTTATGGAATCTACTAGCCTGTCAAAGGGGTGCATACCATAATACAAGAAAAATTCTGAACTTCTAGTCTTGACCCAGACGCCAGGAGTCAAGACACTGCAGGTCCATGCAATGACGTCAGCGTCCTAGGAAAAGAGAATTGGGGGCGGGACCAGGTCCAGCTTCCGCTAGCGACCTCAGTTCCCTCGTAGCGTCGAAAACTACAATTCCCAGAAATCTAATTAGAATCGTCAAAACTCGCTTCTTCCAATATTTCCATTGGCTCTCTGTGGCCGCGCTCGACCAATCAAATCTGAGTTCTTTGGCGGGAGCCAAAATGGCCCTGCTTCCTGGCTGAAGAAGTCGCTTCCGGTGTGTCTGGGTCTGTTGTAGTTAATGTTCTGTAACTGAAAAAGCTGCAGTTGGTGCCAGGGCTTGGAGGGTGGCGGGAGCGTATGAGGGGAGGTGAGGGGACCCCCGTACTGAGAGGGCTGCTGCTAACTGCCAGAGCTGGATTAACCCCTTGCTGCTTGGTCAGCCTCAGTCTCAGAGCTGGGCGAGAAGCGAGGAGAGCCCCTCGGGGACCTTACCCCCCGAAACTAGGCTACCCTTGTCCCCACCGCCTCAGAGTGAAGTCATGAAGGTGGTGAATCTCAAGCAGGCCATCCTGCAGGCATGGAAGGAGCGATGGAGCGACTATCAGTGGGCCATCAACATGAAGAAGTTCTTCCCCAAGGGAGCCACCTGGGACATCCTCAATCTAGCAGGTCTGGAGGGAGGGAGAGGACGGCTGTCAAGAGGGGAGAAGAAAGGGGTCCCCGAGTCACCCCAATTGCTTTTCTACCCTTCTTGTAGAAGCCCTGCTGGAGCAGGCCATGATCGGACCGTCCCCCAACCCTCTCATTCTGTCGTACCTGAAGTACGCCATCAGTTCCCAGGTATGCCCCTTCTTACTCTGTAGAGCAGACAAGTCTTGTCCATTAAACATCGAGTCCCCTTAGAGCTGTTGGCGATGGTTATGGAAGAAAACAGTATCAGAATCACCTAATAAGGTCTTGCTCTGAAAGAAGGCAAGTGGAACGGCTTTGGAACTAACAGGCTGGAGTTACGTTCTTTAATAAAACAGTTAAGAAATTTTATGATTACATAGACAATCCTTTTATCTGTTGGCGTTTGGGAACATTAACGTTTATTGGTATTTATCGAGTTCAGAGTAACACATAATAGTAAAGTAATAATACATGATACTTTAAAATAAAATAAAATTTTATTTTTAAAAAAAGTGGTGGCTTCTTGGTCAGCACAGTATTGTGAATTGCATAGAGCCTTTGCCTGCTGGGAGATAAGATTTAGACAATTTCTATTATTCCAGTAGAGATATTAAAGACTGGAGTGGTTTTAACGACACTACCAAAAAAAAGCATTTTCTGACCTCCCTATTGTTTTGTTTTTTATTGATCTGATTACAGGTATCTTTTACTTAATGTCCAAATTCTGAACTGAAGGACTTTGTTATTGTTGTTAAGTTTTATCCAATCCTGGGGCAGCTACCTGGTACAATGGATAGAGCACCAGCCCTGAAGTCAGGAGGACCTGAGTTCAAATTTGGTCTCAGATACTTAACATTGACTAGCTGTGTGACCCTGGCCAAGTCACTTAACCCCGATTGCCTCAGAGGGGAAAAAAAAAAAAAAAAAAGTTTTATCCAATCCATTTGGGATTTTCTTGGCAGAGATACTGGAGTAGTCTGCCATTTCCTTTTCCAGCTCATTTTACAGATGAGGAAACTGAGGCAAATGGGATTAAGTGACTTGCCCAAAGTCCACAGCTAGTAAATGTCTTGATGCCAGATTTGATTTTAGGTCTTCCTGATTGAAAGCTTGATACTCTTTCTACTGTGCCCATTAATTGCGCCAGTAATTAAGGGATTAGTGAATTATTATTTTTCACTTGACGGAAATGGTAACCATGTAATTTAATAAAATTCAGGGATCCTATTTTATCATTGAGTTCTTACCTCTATCACTGCCAGCAATACTTGATTCTTTTTATACTATGTATTATTCTTTAATTTCTTAGCTAAACTCTTGCATTAAGTTAATATCAAACAAAGATAACTACATTGCTTTTGCCATAGACATAGGCCATAATCACTGAATGGGCATTGCCTCCGACAAATAGAGACCTGGGAAAGACCTTAGTTAAAGAAAGCCAGTCTCCCACTACTTCCCACTATCTCCAGTTGTCCTGATTTATATCTTGCCTCTGGAGGAGAGAGTGAGGCAGGTGACTTCGAATAGCTCTCCCTTCTTTAAATCCAATTCACTTGCAAGTCATGGCATCACCTTCCTGATGACATGGTCCTCTTTGAGAATAAAAGACAAATAACAAGGACATAGGTCTAAATATCATAAGTAATAGGACGTACATTTTACACAGACTGCCCAGTAAATTACAAGAATGTAATTCATTACAATCTTGACCATGAATAGTGCTTGATTGCTATATTTTAATTTTTTATATGTTTGGATCTTCTACCGGTTAATTTTGATGTCTTATCATGTAGGAAATCCTAAGTTCTTTCGGGTTATGCCCGTAGAGGACTAACTCTGATAGGTCTTCCAAATTGAGAAGACTTTAGAGATGGGCTAAATTGTAAAAGGGTTGTAATCTTTATTGGTGGAACAGATACCCATCCCAAATTAATATAATTTTTCTTTAAATTATATTCTTTAAACTATATTTGTATGGTTATAAAATATAAATTTTTAGGAAGGTACACTATTGATATTCATATTAAGAATAATAATAGCAGTCATATTTTGCCAGTTACTTCTCTTTCAATGATGTTATAATTCCATATATTTTTCTTTCTAGCACATCCGCAATCTATGGACCATTGCATATAATTGATAAATGAGTTAGAATGTAAACATAGGACCTTAGAAGACTTACCAGCTATTTCTTTAATAGTTGTACCAACAGTGACACCCATTCACATTTTTGTCAGTGAATGAAGGAATTGCATGTTTCTACCACTCTTAGAATGAATTGGGAATACTTCTTGGAAGGTTAAGATTTCCAGGACATGCCTTGTTCCTAAGTCTACTTCTTCTGATCAGCAGCATTTACTTAATATACTATTTGAGCTGGCAATTATTTTTCCTTAACTCAGGTCTACTTTATTTCTCTTTCCTATCTTTTTATCTTTCTCAGATGGTGTCTTACTCAACAGTACTCACAGCCATCAGCAAGGTATATTCTTATTCTCTTTCCCATTATAATTAGATAAGATGTGGGAGGTGTTGTAAGATGTCTGTGATAAATGCCTTACAACTTTTTGCTTTTTCTGATCAGGTAATCCTCGAGACATTGTTTTTACCTGCCAGAAATGCAGGAACCACTTAGTGAGAATTTCTGATGTTCAGAGACTGTGGATATAACTACTTGTGAATCCAAATAAGATAGAAGGCATTTAAGAAGTGGTATTTGAGAAATGCTTTCTTTACCATCCAGTTCAATAAAGATATTAACTGCCTACATGATTATTTGGGGAAATAATGAAAAAAGCTCCTGAGCTCAAGAAGTTTACATTCTGCTGGAGCTGGCAGCAGGAAATGATGTGTATAAAGTTAAGCATAATGCAAAGTAGGCAGTAAAATGAGCATAGAGAAGATCAAAGTGCTCTAGGAATATTTACACAAGAGAGGAGTAACATGGAATCATCAGAGAAAATGTCTCAAGAGAAAGTGGTATCTAAGCTGAGGCCTGAAGAAAGTTATGAAATTGGAAAAATGGAGATGAGGAGTGTAATCCAGGTGGGCAGTGACTTGAAAAATTCATAAAAGCAGGACTTCACTTGACAAATAATAATTGAGTTGATTAGACTAGAGGATATATGTGAAGGCAAATAATGCAAAATAAGGTAGCATTAGATTTTAGAGGGTCTTAATTTCTAGGGTTAGAATATTGCAGTTCTTTAAGCTATAGGAAACTAAGGGAAGAATCAGGAAGGGAATAAGCATGCATATTGTGCCTACAATGAGGGCAAGCACTATGCTAAGTGCTTTACAAATTTTATCTTATTTGATATTGGACTGTTGAAGGTTTTTGAGCAAGGAGGTGGCAGTTAACCTTGGATTTTTTTTCCCAGCTGTGTGAAGGATGTATTTGAGAGAGGATAGAATGGAGGCAAGACAACCACTTATCAATTTGGAGACTATAATAATTATCCTTGTGGGAGATAAGAGCCAGAACCAGTGGCAGTGTGAAGTAGAAACACTGATGGATGGGAGAGATATTAGAGAATTAGAGTTTGTAAGGTGTGGCAGTTGTTGAAAATAGGGTATAAAGGGAAAGGAAGAGTTAGAAGTGTGACTTCAAGATTTCAGGCCTGGATGATTGGGAAGATGGTGGTGTCTTCAATAGAAATAAAGATATTTGGAGGAAAAATGCATTTAATTGGGAAGAGAATGAATTCAGTTTTGGACATGTTGAGTTTGAAGTACTAGGGAGCTATTTCTGAACATTTGGATCAAAATGTCCAGCAGGCAGTTGGCAATGCAGGATTGTAGTTCAGGGGAAAGGTTAGGACAGGTTATTGAACCCTCATAGAGATCACCAGAAGAGTAAGATTAGAGTCCTATAAGCTGAATAAAGAGTTGCTTTGAACATTGCCTTTTCTATTATTCCCACAGTTTGATGATTTTTCCCGTGACCTCTGTATCCAGTCCCTATTGGATATCATGGACATGTTTTGTGATCGACTAAGGTAATTTGATGGATTCTCTTCCTCATAGGGAATATAGGGGTTAGCTTTTAATTTGTGAAATGTATTTAGCAAAGACTGAGAGTAGTTGCATAGACTATTTATATCTTGTTTCATTTTACCATACTCTTGTTCTTGGCCCCTGTAAATTTTAGTTACTAGATGAAGAATTCTGAAGGCCTTCAAGGCAGAGTAAGGAAAAAAATCATATTGGGGCTAGTCAGAATTAGTACGGGGGTTCTTAACTTAGAATTATAACCTTTAAAAAATATTTTGATATTTGTATTGGGCATAATTGGCTTTCTTTATAATTGTAAATATTTTACGTATTTAGAAAATTTATTCTGAGAAAGGGTCCATAGGTTTCACTAACCTACCTATATTGTCCAGGATTTAAAAAAAATATTAAGAACCATTGTTTTAGTGACTAGAGTAGAGACAGGCCATGTGACTAGACTGAGAAGGAGACTCAAAACCAAGTGGCCTATCTTCATTTTTCTACAGTTGTCATGGTAAGGCAGAGGAGTGCATAGGTCTGTGCCGAGCGCTCCTCAGTGCCCTTCATTGGCTTCTTCGATGCACAATAGCCTCAGCAGAGCGATTTCGAGAGGGTCTTGAGATGGGGCCCACAGCAGGGGAGAAACAACTTACCATGTGTCTTCAACGACTTCATAAGATCCTCAGCAGCACCAAGAATCGAGCCCTGCTGCATATCGCCAAACTGGAGGAAGCCTGTATGTGGTTTTTTGCTGCCTCATTCTCATCCATTACCATTTCCATATCAAATGTGTGATATCAAAGGAAATGAAGTGAGATGCCTTTGTCCTTTTCAGTTGGTTGTGAAACTGTCCCATATCCTCTTTGTTTTTTCCCTATAAACATTGATCATGTTTTGGGAATTTTGACTATAGTACCACCCTTCCCAACATACAGTTAAAGATTTAAGCATTTAGAGAGATCTCACAGTCATCTAACCCAGTCCCATCCATTCTGTCAACCAAGAGATGTTTAGTGAGTAATTGCAACATGTCTATTAATGTGTTCAGTGCTGCTATGGATACAGAATAGATATGAGATATACATAGCCCTATAATCAAGGAGCTTCCTTATTCTAACTGGGGAGACAAGACAGTTATGGATATGAGAAAATTAATAGAAAACAGCAAAGAGTAAAAACTTGCTTAGTGCCTGTTTTTCATAATTTTATTAGTTTGTCATTTGGAAATAAAATAATCCTTGTCATGTATATTTGTCCTAAATGTTATTTTAAGTGTGCATAATGGCATACTTTTATGTGTCATATGCTCATTTACTTATGTAATATCCAGAACTTTCAGAGGCAAAAAGAAAAACCTGAACTGTGGGAGCAGACAGAGTCCCTGGAGGTGAAAAGATACTTGTGCCCAGCTTTTTAACTATTTAGATGTTACTTGTGGAGAAGGGAAGGCTTCTGTTTGGTTTATGAAATTGTAAATTTTATGAATGATGAAAATTTTTCAATGTGAAAAGATAAAAACTTAGAGTCTTAATGGCTCTCATAGATTATATTTTGTTCTCATAACATTTGGAAGTCTCTTGGTTATATGGTGCTGTTTGACTCAGGAATTCCTTGATGAATACCAATAACTTCATTGATCATAATACTCCTTACATATATAGTATATATGTAAATATATACTATACACATATATAGTGTATTTAGGTGTGCAAAGTGCTTTTTCTCATAGAACTGTATAGATTATTTAGTGCACAGATGAGGTAGTTTGATTCAGAATTTTAATGACTTGCCCAAATCACATATCTAGGAAGTGTTAGAGCTTGAGATTCAAAGACATCTCTTTTGATTCATAAGTTCCTGGATTTTTTCTGCTATATTCCTCTTTTTTTTAAAATATAATTAAATATTAAGTGAAATGCAATAGAAGTTTAAAGGGAAACCAGAAAAATGATTCTGGGCTGGAATAATTTAGGAAAAGATTTGAACAGAGACTTGAAGGATGGATAGGATTTGAATAGTTGGAGATGAATAAGAATGGTATTCTGGAGAGAACAAAAACAAGAACTTGGAGACTGTGAGGGAGATGGAATTGAGCAGCTTGATTAGAACAGAAGATTCAAGGTTACCTGTGGATTGGCTCTAGAGGCAGAAATACTTTGTGGACATCCTGGCTTTACCAAATGCCATCAGTTCTCAACCTTCTTTTTTTGCCGTTTATGGTAATGCCATACCTAGTCTTTAGGTTCAGCTTTTATATGTACTTTTAGAAACTTTCTTGAAAATTAGGTGTTGCAGTGGGTAGAATGTCAAGCCTGGAATCAAGAAGACTCCATCTTCCTGAGTTCATCTCTGACGGCAGACAATTACTAGCTGTGTGATTCGGTTTGCCTCTGTAAAATGAGCTGGAGATAGAGATGGCATACCACTTGGTATCTGCCAAGTGAGATCAAGAAGAGTTGGACATGATTGAAACAACTGAGCAACTACAACAAAGCCTTATCTCTGTTAATTTCATTTTATAGGTTCAGCATAAATTATCTATCTATTGAAATCTTTCTGAATCTTGACTATGTTGTGGCATGTGTTTCTTTTTAATGAATTAAACAAATTTTTTTAGAGGCAATTGGTTTTAAATAACTTACAGCGTCACACAGCTTTATTCACTGCCCTACCTAGCTACCCCTAATATTAATTTAAAAAAAAAATTCAGATTGAGTTTCTCTCTCACCCTTCTATCTGTCTCCTACTCATTGAGAAGGCAAGCAATGTTGCCTAAAAAAATAAACAAGAAAGTGAAGAAAAATATTCTTTAATTTGCACTCAGAAATAATCAGTTCTCTGGAGGTGGATAGCATTTTTCATTAGGAGTCTTTTGAATTTGTCTTGGATCATTGTCTTGATTACAGTAGCTAAATCTTTCACAGTTGATCATCATTATACTATTACTGTTACTGTGTACAGTGTTTTGGTTCTGCTTACATCAGTTCATAGAAGCCTTCCTGGGTTTTTTCTGAAATTATCCTCTTTGTCTTTTGTTGTAGCACAATAGTATTCTATCACAGTATGTAACACAACTTGCTTAGCCATTCTCTAATTGATAGATAATCTTTCAATTCTTTGTCACCACTAAAAAAGCTGCTATAAATAGTTTTGTACATCAAGCTCCTTTTCCCTTTGACCTCTTTTGGGATATGGATCTAGTAGTGGTATCAGCAACATGATGCCAGAGTCCTTGGAAAACATCCTAGGAATTTCAGCTACTGTTGTTCCCACCCTGTTCAGAAAAAAGTAGAAAGTGCATGCTACCACTCAGGTCCCTGGGTATGGAGTACCTAATATTATGAACTGTTGACTCTTAAAGAGGCCAGTGTTTCCCATCTTATCCTGTCTTTCTCCAACAGCTTCCTGGACAGCCATTGAGCAGACACTACTGAAACTTGGGGACATTTTTGCTAGCCTGAACAATTCCCATCTCCAGAATCAAGCAGAAGAGTGTGGAGCACTCATAAGAAGGTACTAGTCTTTTAACTTTTTGATCATAAGGAATGACTCTTTGTGGGGGAGAGAGTAGGCAGAGAAATATGTTGGGAAATGTATGGGATGTAAAACCAAAAAGTATCAGTAAAATGTATGAGATTTTTGTTTATCTTTAATTTTAAAAGGGGAGGGAGGGGGAAATATACCAGTGCAGTGAGCCTGTTGGGAAAAAGCAGAGTTCCCACCACCTACAAGTCTTAATAGAGGTTTGAACTCTTCTCTGATCTATACTTTTACTTTCTTGCCTGATCTTTGTTTATCTTCCTTTTAGCATCCCCTTCATGCTATCTATGCATTCAGAGCAGCTGCACAAGACTGGGTTTCCCACAGTGCATGCTGTGGTCCTCCTGGAAGGCACCATGAACCTGACAGGAGAGATGCAACCATTGGTTGAACAGCTGATGATGGTGAAGAGGATGCAGGTGTGGGGACAGTGTGTGCCTTCATCTCAGCAGCCCAATCAGCTAGAAATCAGATCATTTGTCGGGCACTGTGAGGAAAAGCCTCTGGATAACTTCTGATAGGTCCCAGATTTTTTATTTTATGGAAGAGAGAAGAGCTCAATGGTTGAACACCCTCATTCTAATACATTTGGAGATTGTCTTTCAATCTCTTAATTCTTGGAATATGCATTTTGGCACTAGTCAGAAAGACTGAGTTTGAAATCTTACTAGGTGTTTGATTCTAATCCAGTGGCCTTCAGTTTCCTCACCTGTAAGATGAAGGTATTAAAATTGATTATCTCCTAAGGTGGTTGTAAAGCAAGTGATTTGGAAACTTTAAACACTCCTATAATTATGAGAATACATAGTGACTAGAGGACTGGCTTCCAGCTCAGGAAAATGTGGGTTCAATGGCTCTTTGGGATACAAGCTGGCTCTGTGATTCAGGACAAACCATGTCATCTCCCAGGACCCCAGAGGGCTTTCTCTGGCTGGACTCATGCTGGTCCTGGTTTTGGTGCTGATTTGGACTAGAAGAGGAAGATTCTTGTGTGGTGTCCTTCTACCCTAAATGTACATTATTGTTTTTGTTTTCTATTGCAGCGTATTCCCTCCCCACTCTTTATCCTGGAGATCTGGAAGGCTTGTTTTGTGGGTCTTATTGAATCCCCTGAAGGCACTGAAGAGCTCAAGTGGACAGCCTTCACTTTCCTCAAGGTACTGAGGGAAAGATTGGGAGCAAGAGAGACACTTTACAACCCAAATGATCTCCCTAAA
>JAJPUD010014562.1:15550-40359 GCA_023553655.1 Myrmecobius fasciatus | reverse complement strand
TATGGCAAAGAAAGACAGGAAACTGAGGCTGAAAGGTTTCCTCAACCGTTTCTGCATTTTTTTTTTTTTTTGCTGAGGCAATTGGGGTGAAGTGACTTGCCCAGGGTCACACAGCTGTTACGTGTCTGAGACCAGATTTGAACTCAGGTCCTCCTGACTTCAGGGCTGGTGCTCTATCCGCTGCGCCACCTAGCTGCCCCCAACCTCAACCCTTTCTCCAGATCCAAGAGATTCTTTCTGAGGAGTTTGCTTGGAGACCTTCACTACCTTGATTCCTTCCTGAAGTCTCCTACTGTTTACATAACAAGTGCAGTGGATGTGGAGGGAGGAGATCTCTCTTCCGAAGTGCCTGTTACCTTTTAACTGTTGTTAACTAATCCTCTCAGCCAGTCCCTGTTTCCTATATGGTGTTGTCTTCATCCATTAGCCAAGGATCGATAGTCAAGTTGATCCAGTGGTTCTTTTATTCTGTTTTGTTTAGCCTTGTTCCCGGCGTGAAGAAACCCTTGGTCATTTTGGCTCTGTACAGGGGACCCTGCTTTGGTACTTCTCTTATCTGGGACCGAATGATTAAATCCGAAGGGACAGGATGTCATTGTGGAAATGAGAGTTATTGATTAGGTGATTAAAAAAAAAAAGATTCATCGCTGTGATGGAAGATCTTGAAAGTAGGGACGGGATTAATCAGAGAGGGACATGTACATAGTCCAATCTAAGCCCAGGCACAATTTCAGGCCTCCCTGAAATGAAAAGCCGGGTATCCTCTACAGAGTCAAATGATGACCAGATTTGTTGGGTTTTTCCCCAGGAAAGAGTTAAATTGACAAGAACTGAAAGAGATGGAAAATGGTTTGGCCAACTTTAGAACAGCTACCTGCAGTGGGCCCGTGGGGCTGAGCAAGGAGCAGAACAGCCCATTGATGTAACATGCCTTCCTGCCCCCTCACATTCCTGGGTCATTTCCTATCTTGGCATTTGGATGGCTTCCAGCGTGTGATCAGCGTGATCCAGTTCCACGGAGCAAAGGCTGGGAGTGTGCTCAAAGACAGGTTGAGCAGTGCTGTATTTAAGGGTACATGGTTTCTTCTCCAGCTGAGGTTCCAGGTAATTGACCCAGGAGGAAGGAATCCATCTTTGGAAGGTTGGGGTAAAGATTATAGTGAAAGGGAGCCTTGGAAGTCTCTTAGGTAAGTCAGCCAGTCAGAAAATGGTGATTAAGCACCTACTGTGTGCCAGGAACCGTGCTAAGCACCAGGGGAACGGAAGAAGGTAAGAGACAGTCCCTTTCAAGTTAGTTCTCATGGGAGAAACAAGCAAAGAGCCCCATACAAACATCTAGATGGGATGAGCCGGAGGTTATCAACAGAGATCAAGTGCTAGAATTAAGATCACAATAGTGCCGGCAGCGCAGAAAACGAGCTGTAGAGACACGGTCCTGTATGAAGGGGGCCAGTCTGTGCAAGTATGACGCTTCCTCGCTCATCTGTCTTTAGACAGGCCAGGAGACCGATTCTTCAGCTAGTCCCTTTCGACTTCGCTCTGCTGCTTGGGAATGGCTTTGATTCACACTTGGCTAGGAGGAGGAGAAGAACTTTGATAGTTCTTCAGTTGCAAAAGGGACCTGTCATGGCACCTGAGTGGACAGGGTCTAGACTGGACTTGTAGTCAGATAGAACTGAGTTTGTATTCCTTTTTCCCTGTCCTCATCTGTAAAATGGGGTCAATAACAGCACCTACCTCATTTGATTGTTGGCAGTATCCAGTGAAATAACAGATGGGGAGTTCTGTGTCAACAGGAGCTATCTCTTCCTCCTTCTTGTTGTCCTCCTCCTCCTCGAAGCTTTTGTCAAGGCTCTGAGGTCCTTGATATGTTCAACTGGACGTCCTCATCCTCTTCCCACCAGAGTTGGGTCAAGGAGTTGACATTGTCTCTGGAGGTCTTTCTTCCCATGCTGCATTAGGAGGCAGAATGGGTGATTCCACAGCAAGGGAAATGTGAGATAAATATAACGGACTGGCCGTAAAATGGTTTCATAGACTCTTGGGGGTTGTAAAGGGTCATAGAGGTCATCCAGTCCAATCCTTTCATTTTGCAGAAGACACATTTAGGGTTACGGAATAAGTTGCTCCAAGTGATGGCAGAGCAAGGGCCAGAATCGCAGCTCAGCGATTGCCGTTATCGTCAGGCTTTGACGGTTTTCCCCACTGGCACTTTGTAGTATCCAGTCTCATCGCCTAGAGGGGACAGTCCTTTTGTCCCAGGTGGCAGAGACAGGAGGAAAGGACTGTCCCTTTGCTGATGGCTTCCACCACCTGCTCTGCCCTTTCCTAAGGGGCCTGGAGTTCAAGCTCCCCACCTTTTCCCTAGAATGGGATTTTACTCTTATTCAAGGAAAGTGCCTGTAGGACAGCCCTGGCTAATCTTGAAGGGTTTTGCGGTTCATTTGTGTTCAGAGGGAGTACCTAAGACTTCCTCTCACGGACCTAAGCTCTTCCCATTCAATTGGCTTGCAGCTCATAGCAAGAAGCATGGGGCCATAGAGACTTTTTTTCTGCAGAAACCACAGCACAGGGAATGGGGAAAGAAAGGAAGGGGACAGAACTGAGACATCACGTTTCAGGCCAGGCAGGAAAAGGAGGAAGAATTGGGAGATATGAGGCATCAAGAGAGAACAGACACTTTGTCCCAAATTGAGATGGAGGGACAGCAAATGGTCAGATGAGGAAAGGGTAGAGGATGCGAGGGTTTTCCGAAGAGATTCCCACCACCATCTTTAGCTCCCTCAAGTCTGCCTCTCTTTTTTCAGGAAAGATGAAGGCAGTTCTACAGATTTTTCCCATGCTGCTGCTGCTGCTGCTCTTGGGCCTAGGGTGGGGATACCGGTTGGATCCGGCAATCCCGGAGGATAGCCAGGAGCTGCTGAATCAGTTTTGGGACAGTGACTCATGGGAGGATGCAGCTGAAGACATGGATATCATCAAAGCCATGGGACCCCAGGAGGCCGATGACAATGACATGCTGTTGTTGGATTCCACGGAGTCGGCGGTGGCGGAAGCCTTTCTCAGAGAAGATGAAGTTAGGGATGAGGAAGAGCCGGTGGCTGAGGACCTTTTCCGTGAGGAGGTCGCGTCTTACCTGAGGCAGGTCCACTTTAACAGGGACCACAGCGACATGATAGTCTGGAAGGCCTGGGAGCCAGAGAACACATGTAAGGCGAAGCATACCGATATCCGTCAGAAGCAAGAGAAAGTCAAAGCTATCCACAGCACCCCAAACCCTCCTTATGAGGAGAACCAATGTTCCCAGCGCAGGCAGCCTCCGTTCACTCTTTGTCAAGTAACTGAGGACATAGTCTCCCCCAAGAAGTATAAGCACAAGAGCTCTCTTGTGACTGTGACTATCACCATTGCCTGTGATGGCTTGGGCCCTCTAAGCTTTAATTGTTAAATAATTAATTGTGGACAGCTCTTCTTTCTCCTCCCATTAATTCTTAACTTAAGCATGGGCTCCTGGGCTCAGGGTTAGGAAGGGGCTAGAGGGATTGTTTGAGCGATTTCGAAATGAGGGAACTGAGGTCTATCCAGAGTGGTAATGTCCTTATGCCCGAGATCTTCCTCTTCCTCCCAGTTTTAATGACCATGCAGGGAAGGCCCTGCAAATTGGCACCATTTCTCCTATCGTGACCTCTTACAGCAGAACAGCAGCAACTACTGTAGTGAAGAATCTTCCACCGAATGGGAGATAAGTATGAGGGTCTGCCCCTAAGGGCAAAGATGAAGAGAAAAAAAAAAGATCTCTCCTCATAATCGTGGCAGGATATCGAGAGGTTCGGAGGTGTCCATGGTCCAGTCTGATCTAGTCTTGCCTTCTCATCCAGGAGAGGGTATGAACGGACTAAAGCTGCTGATCTAGTCTTGTTTGAATGAATATATGGAAAACCTTAATCAGGGTTGTGCTAAACTGAAATGTCCAACAATGAACTACGTGAAACTGGTGAATGCAGGCTAAACGTAAGTCCCCAATAATTTTAACAGCAAACAGAAAATCACTTCTACATTAAAAATTCATAATTAAATGTAATGTCTCTTGTCCCACATTGTGTTAAGTGATAAAGTTGTACACGCGAGAAACCAACACCGTTTGTGCTCCAAAGGTGTCTACTTCCCATTTGGGGAAGACAACACCTAGCGAGGAGGTGGAGGCCTTCAGTGCCATCACCCCTTCTCCCTCTCAAACCCTTGTTGGGCCCTAAACTATCCCCTCTGCCCTTCTTATGAGCCTGATGAGGTTTCAGGTGTGGTTGTGACTGCATCAAGACGAAGGGGCACCTCCTAGAGGCACCTTTCTGGTATTGGGGGGCCAGTCTCTGGCAAAAGGGGCCACCTTTTCTACCGGTTTCCAAGAGTCATCCAAAACACCTCTCCCCCCTTTCCCCTTATCCCTTTCTTCCAGAGTACAGTGTGTGTAGAATTTTCTTCCCCTCCCTCCTCCCCCGTCCCAATTAATAATGGCTCCTTTGCTACGGAAGCTCAGGGGAGTTACATGCATTTGCCTAAAGCTTCTTCCGTTGTTTTTCCGGGTGGGCACCTGTTGGTTATTTTGCCATTAAAGAGGTCAGTAACCGGGGCAGTGATATCCAGGTTCTCCCAAGAAGCACCTGTCAGATGCAGCAGACCAGACATGTGCTTCGGAGCCTCCCTCCCACCCCCTGCCAAGAGGAGGGCCTGTGTACAGTGTTGCTAAATCCCAGTCAGAGGAGGAGCATTTCTGGGCAAAAGGAAGCCAGCTCTGTTACATCGTTATCTTGGAACAGAAAAGCAAGATTGTCTAGTCTGGAGGATTGCCTCCATGGTAACCGGAGGCTGACAAGTCAGAGATTGGATCTTTTAGAGAGAGGAGGCTTCTTGAGCAGCGGGCTTCGGAGACGGAAAAAAACCTCACTGCCATGACTCCTATAGCTGGAGGAGCAGCAACAAGGGAAAGACGAGAAACATCAAGCAATATACCGACAAGCATCTTTATGGCAACTGTCACGTGCCAGGCACTGTACCGAGCATTTTACAAAGACGATCTCGTTGGGGGGGGGGGGGTTAGGACTACTATTATCCCCATTTCACAGCTGAGGACGTCAAGTCAGACAGCTGCAAAGTGACTTGCCCTGAGTCAGTGTCTGAAGCCAGATGTGACTTTAGGTCCTTCTGATTCCTGGTCCCCTGCTCCACTCACTGTGGTACCACCTAAATGGACGTTTGAATCGTTTAGGAGTACAGCTGACAACAGCAGGGGTGGGGCTGAGGTGGGACAGAGTACCCAGAGGCTGCAGTTGGGACAGCAGCTGCCTCTTCTGCCCGGAACTAAGGAGCACAAAAGAAAATGATGGCCCGGGATTAGAAAGCTGGTTGGTGCTTGGGGTCCCCAGTAGAAGGCCTCCTTGGTGGGGCCGTCCAGGAAGATGGAGCTGGATGAACTGAACCGTGCTCTCCAAGGATCTAAGCGAGATCAACAAGGTTTCCCCCTTCCTTTCTCTGGACACACAAGGAATGGGCTCCTTGTTCTGTCCTAGGCTGTTCTCGAATACATCCTTTGCCATTTCTCCACACAAAGTTGGGGCTGGCCCACAAATGTGCATTTGCCACGTGGCATTTGGGCACATCCAGAGAGTACAAACAGCAAATCATTTGGCATCTGGCTAGGTGCAGTTTAACTGCCTGGAAAGTTTGCTTCTCAGTTTGAGAGCTAAGAGCTGCCTGCTAAACATGACAACTTCTTGTTTCTTTCATTCACAATGCTGGCCATTTCCCATAGGCAGAGCTTTCCTCGGAATCTGAAGTCACACATTGACATCTAGAAGGGGTAGAATTTATTTCAGAGCCTGAGGATTATAAAGGTTGAGAAAGACGGGACAAAAGGCCTGAGGGACCGTAAATTGCCCATATTAGGATGAGTTTGGGAGAATTTACTAAAGACGTACTAGACCTAGTTCACCACTCAAATATACCTTCCAAAATTCAGAGGGGACCAGTACCTGGAAAATGACTCATAATCCTCTTTCAAAATCAGAGTTTTGTATAAATGTTGCAACATTCATGAATCATCACACAGCAGTCGAATGGCAAGTTTTAAATTACACTAGAGCTCTCACCTACATAGGAAACTCCTTGGCATTAGAATCACACATCTTATTTGTGAGTCATGCTGATTTTTTTAATAATTCATTTTGAACTTAAATACAAAGATGAAAAAAGAGAACAATTCATGTATAAAGCACAATGTTAAGAAGAGGATTCCGTATAAAACCATATATTTCCATTTCAGTGTTTATTTTTTTTTTGAAAAGCAATATAATCAGCACCATACATCATTTTTCAAAGCCACCCTGTTTTTCTGTTTTCTTCTAATTTTTCTTTTGCTCTTAGCTATGTACTTTTTACTTTTTTTTCTTTCTCCCTCGTCACCCTGCCCTACAGAAGGCTACCATTAGACACAAATACATAATTATATATAGATACATAAGACCCATACTACACTGACTTCTATTTGTCAATTCTTTGGATGTGGCTAGCATCTTTCTCCAAAGGTCCTTTGGGGTTGATTTGGAATTAGCTTTTTTTAAAGTTAAGTTTAGTTTAGTAAAATTCACTCGGAAATTCATCTGATTCTGATAGTTTTTTTTCCCCTTAGGAAGCTCATTATGGCCTGTGCAATCTCTTTTTTTCCAAAATAGATGCATTTAGATATTGTGTTTCCTCTTCTGCTAATCTAGGCAGTTTATAGTTTTGTAAATATTCTTCCATTTTCATTAAATTCTTCCTTTTATTGACATATAATTAAATAATGTAACTCCTTATAATAATTTGATTTCATCTTCATCACTGCTATATTTACCCTTTTCAGTTCCATTACTAGTGATTTGATTTTCTTCTCTCCTTTATAAAAATCATATTAATCCATGGTTTATCTATTTGTTTTCATGAAATCATGAAAAAAACCTAGGTTTATTTATTAATTCAAAGGTATTCTTACACTCAATTTTATTAATATCACCTTTAATTTTTAAGACCTCCAATTTGTTGTTTAATTGGGAATTTTTAATTTGTTCTTTTAATAGCTTTTTTAATTGCACACTCGATTCATTCATCTTCTCTTTCTCTATTGATATAAGCATTTAGATATTTAGATTTTTCCTGATTACTGCTTTTGCTGCATCCCATAGGTTTCGATATATTGTCTCATTTTAATCATTCTCTTTAATGAAATTGTTGATCATTTTTATGATTTCTTCCTTTTACTCATTCTTTTAGATCAGGGTGTTTAGTCTCCAATTAGTTTTTAATGTGTTTCCATGGTTCCTCACTGAATATACTTTTTAATGCATTTGTAATCTGAGAAGGATATATTTACTGATTCCCTAGTTTTTAATGCCAGTGATTGGTCTTCCTTATACTGGAGCAAGTGGGTGGCACTGTGGATAGAGCGCTGAGCTTAGAATTAAAATCGGAGTTCAAACATGACTGTGTACACTGATTTGCTGTGTGATCCTTGGGCAAGCCACTTCATTTCTGTCTGCCTCCGTTTCCTCATTGAAAAAAAAAGGGATAATGAGGCCACCTTCCTTCCTCCCACTATTATTATGAAGATCAAATGAGATTACATTTATAAAGCACTTAGCATAGTGCCAGACATAGACTGGCCACAGTGAAGGTGAGTGCCATGAAGTTGGTATAGGATTGGAAATCAAAACTAATCTAGTAAACAAGTTCTTATGCTTTCCAAAAGGAGTGAATGATGGGCCCATGACAATGAAATTGCCACTTGCGGGAAAATGCTATACCATCGTCATCAGTGATTATGCTCTCATCATGATGAGTCCTGATGAGGTGAAAGAAAAATTTTATGAAGACCTTTTATGAAGAATTCAATGTGCTAAAAGAAAAAAAAGCTTATAGTTCTGTGTGATTTGAATGCTAGGGTAGACTCAGACTACTAGACATGGCAGGGAGTCCTTGGGAGGAATGGAATCAGATCACAGAAAACACTGGCATTTAATAGACTGTGTGATTGGTGGGTTTTTTTTTTCCTGAGGCAATTGAGATTAAATGATTTGCCCAGGATCACATAGCTAGGAAGTGTTAAGTGTCTGAAGCTAGATTTGAACTCAGGTCCTTCAGACTTCAAGGCTGGTGCTCTATCCACTGCACCACTTAGCTGCCCCTATTGGTTTTTTTATTGAAGTTTTTTTTTTAATTTTTAAAACATACACAAGAACAATCTTTCAACATTGACCCTTGCAAAATCTTGTGTTCCAACTTTCTCCTCTTTCCTCACCCCCTCCCCTGAATGGCAAGTAATCCAATATATGTTAAACCTGGTAAAATATATATGTTGAATCCAATATAGGCATAAGTATTTATAAAATTACTTTGCTGCACAAGAAAAACAAGATCAAAAAGGAAAAAAATGAGAAAGAAAATAAAATTCAAGCAAACCACCACAAAAAGCCTGAAAATGCTATGTTTTGATCCACACTCAGTTCCCACAGTCCTCTCTCTGGGTGTAGATGGCTCTCTTCATCACAGGATTATCAAAACTGATCTGAATCATTTCATTGTGGAAAAGAATCATGTCCATCAAAATTGATTATCATATAATATTGTTGTTGCCTTGTACAATGATCTCCTGGTTCTGCTCATTTCATTTAGCGTCATCCTCCTGGTCATTTCTTATAGAACAATAATATTGCATAATATTCATATACCATAATTTGTTCAGCCACTCTCCAATTGATGGGCATGCTTTCAGTTTCCAGTTTCTAGCCACTACAAAAAGGGCTGCCACAAACATTCTTGCACATGTGGGTCCCTTTCCCTCCTCTAAGATCTCTTTGGGATATAGGCCCAGTAGAAACAATGCTGGGTCAAAGGGTATGCACAGTTTGATAACTCTTTGAGCTTAGCTCCAAATTGCTCTCCAGAATGGTTGGATCTGTTCACAGCTCCACCAACAATGCATCAGCGTCTTAGTCTTCCTACATCCCCTCCAACATTCATCATTATCTTTTCCTGTCATTTTAGCCAATCTGACAGGCGTGTAGTGGTACCTCAGAGTTGTCTTAATTTGCATTTCTGTGATCAATAGTGATTTGGAGCACCTTTTCATATGACTATAAATAGTTTTAATTTCATCATCTGAAAATTGTCTGTTCATATCCCTTGACCACTTATCTATTGAAGAGTGGCTTGAATTCTTACATATATGAGACAATTCTCTATAAATTTTAGAAATGAGGCCTTTATCAGAACCATTAAATGTAAAGATGATTTCCCAATTAGATGCTTCCCTCCTAATCTTGTCTGCATTTGTTTTGTTTGTACAGAAACTTTTTAACTTAATATAGTCAAAATTATCCATCTGCTGTTCAATTAGGAGTTCCAGGTCTTCTTTGGACATAAATTTGTTCCATCTCCACAGGACTGAGAGATAAACTATATTACGTTCCTCTAACTTGCTTACAAAGTCCCTCTTTATATCTAGATCATGAACCCATTTAGATCTTATCTTGGTATGTGGTGTTAGGTATGGGTCAAGTTTGGTAACTCTTTGAGCATAGCTCCAAACTGCTCTCCAGAATGGCTGTTTCCGTTCACAGCTCCACCAACAATGCATCAGGGTCCCAGTCTTCCCACATCCCCTCCAACATTCATCATTAACTTTTCCTGTCATCTTAGCCAATCTGACAGGTGTGTAGTGGTACCTCAGGGTTGTCTTCATTTGCATTTCTCTGATCAACAGTGATTGTGAGCACTTTTTCATATGACTAGAAATGATTTCAATTTTTTCATCTGAAAATTGTTCATATCCTTTGATGATTTATCAATTGGAGAATGTATTGTATTGTCATAGAGTCAGTTCTTTATATAATTTAGAAATGAGACTTTTATCAGGACCCTTGAATGTAAAAATGTTTCCCAGTTTATTGCTTCCCTTCTAATCTTCTCTGCATTAGTTTTGTTTGTACAAAACCTTTTTAATTTAATATAATCAAAATGATGTTTTGTGTTCAAAAATGAACTCCAGTTCTTCTTTGGCTACAAATTCCTCCCTTCTCCTCAAATCTGAGACGTAAACTGTCCTGTGTGCTTCTAATTTGCTTATAATATTACTGTCTAAATCATGAACCCATTTTGACCTTATCTTGGTATGTGGTGTTAAATGTGGGTCAAGCCCTAATTTCTTCCACACTAGTTTCCAATTTTCCCAGCAGTTTTTGTCAAATAGTGAGTTCTTATCCCCAAAACTTGGGTCTTTGGGTTTGTCAAACACTAGATTGCTATAGTCATTGACTATTTTGTCCTATGAACCTAACTTATTCCACTGATTGACTGCTCTATTTCTTAGCCAGTACCAAATGGTTTTGATGACCGCTGCTTTATAATATAGTTTTAGATCTGGCACAACTGGGCCACCTTCATTTGCTTGAAATTCTTGACCTTTAATTCTTCCAGATGAACTTTGCTACTATTTTTTCTAGATCTGTAAGATAATTGCTTGGGAGTTTGATTGGTATGGCACTAAATAAGTAGATTAGTTTGGGTAGTATTGTCATTTTTATTATGTTCGCTCTGCCTACCCATGAGCACTTAATATTTTTCCAATTGATTAGGTCTCATTTTATTTGTGTGGAAAGTGTTTTGTAGTTCAGTTCGTATACTTTCTGACTTTTCCTTGGCAGATAGATTCCCAAATATTTTATCCTATCATTCATTATTTGGAATGGAATTTCTTTTTGTATCTCTTGCTGCTGAACTTTGTTGGTAATATAGAAGAATGCTGATGATTTATGTGGATTTATTTTGAATCCTGCCACTTTGCTAAAGTTGTGAATTGTTTCTAGTAGTTTTTGAGTCGAGTCTCTAGGGTTCTCTAAGTATACCATCATGTCATCTGCAAAGAGTGATAATTTGGTTTCTTCAGGACCTACTCTAATTCCTTTAATCTCTTTTTCTTCTCTTATTGCCAAAGCTAACATTTCTAAGACAATATTAAATAGTAATGGTGACAGTGGCAGCCTTGTTTCACTCCTGACCTTATTGGGGATGGTTCTAGTTTGTCTCCATTACATATGATGCTTGCTGATGGTTTTAAGTAGATGTTACTAATCATTTTAAGGAAAAGCCCACTTATTCCTATACTCTCTAGTGTTTTTAATAGGAACAGGTATTGGATTTTATCGAATGCTTTTTCTGTATCTATTGAGATAGTTGTATGGTTTTTGTTCATTTGCTTATTGATATTAGAATATGTGACGGTAAGGAGAAGAGACAGGATATGAGAGTGACAGAGACAATGTGTGGTGCAGAGTGCTAGACTTATCCTCTCCAAGCAAAATATTCTCATTCAACAAATGCAGTGGCCCCCAAGGCAAAAAGAGTAGGAGAATAATTAATGTCAACAGATTAGAGACTTCTTTGAGAGGAAAGAGTTTGTTGCTAACAGGCAGTTAACTTCATTAGTAAAGTGCAAGCAAAACTTAGAGAAGTCCAGATTCTTGGCTCAGGAAGAAGTGCAGATGAAATTCAGTTTAAGCTGATAGTAACAATCCAAAGCACTTTAATGATGCTCTGAAGCCTCTTTATGAGTCAAAGACCTATAGTGCAGCTCTGCTACTCAGGGCTCATGGAGTCACATTGATTAGTGATAAGGACATAATCCTGGACATATGGGCTGAACACTTCCACAGTGTTTTCAACAGACTGTCATCAATCCATGCTGAAGTCACTGACCATTTACTTCAGGTTGAAGTCAATCACTCCCTGGCTGAAGTTCCACCTAAAGAAGAGGGTTGGAATGCCATTAAATTCCTTCCATGTAACAAAGCTGACTCAAATCTTCCAGGTTATACGGCTAGAAGAGGTTATCCCCCAGGAGGTCTAGGATGCCTCCACTGTCCATCTCTATGACAATCACCGAGGGGGGTCTCTCCCTTAGTCATTGCGGGCAAGATCAGAAGGCTGATTCTTCACCTGGCAGATAGTGTGGCTTCAGGAAGGGTCAAGAAATGGTTGTTACAGTGTTTGCTGCTCAATAACTTCAGGAGAAATGCCAGGAGCAAAACAGAGATCTATAAACAATAATTTTGTTGTTGTTTTTTGTTTGTTTTCTTTTTGCTGAGGCAATTGGGGTTAAGTGACTTGCCCAGGGTCCCACAGCTAGGCAGTGTTAAGTGTCTGAGGTCACATTTGAACTCGAGTCTTCTTGACTTCGGGGCTGGTACTCTATTCACTGCGCCACCTAGCTGCCCCTATAAATAACATTTATACCCCAAACCTTTGGTACTATCAGCCACAAGGGCTTTGGGAAGATCATGGCAAAATGTGGTCGTCCAGAGAAGTTCAACAGTATTGTATGCCAGTTCCTCAGTGGCATGCTTTCCTGGGTACTAGGGAATAGATGAGGTGCCATGCTTTCTCAGTCACCAATGAAGTGAAGCATGGCCGAGTGCCCGCTCTCCTGCTTTTTAGCATGCTGTTTTCGGCAATGTTGTCAGACACCTTGAATTCGGATGAACGTAGCATCAAGGTCAGCTGCCATAGTGACTGTAATAATAAACTTGAAAAAGTTACAAGCCAGGAGGACTAAAATGGAGGGAGACTTGATGCATGCCTTTTTGCTTGCATATACTTGTACACTCAATGCAACCTCTGTAGCTGAGATGCAACAACATATGGACCAATTTTGTTGCTTGTGCTCATTTTGAAACGCAGGTTCTCCACCAGCCAGTGCCGTACCATCTGTATGGGAAACCATGGATTACAACCAATGGAGAAGTTTTCAATGCTGTGAATGAGTTGACTTCCTTGGAAATGTACTCTCCAGGGATGGTCACACTGTTGATGAAGTTGACACATGCATTGGCAGAGGTAGCTCAGTATTTGGGAGGTTCCAAAGAAAAGTCTAGAAGAAAAGAAGTATTCCACTGAATACCAAGTTGAAGGTCTACAACCTCGTTGTTGTATGCCCTTGAAAACTGGTCAGTCTGCCAGCTCCACACCAGGAAACTGAATCTCTTCCATTTGAGTTGTCTTGGGAAGATCCTGGTGATCACCGGGCAGGAAAAGGTACCAGACACTGAGGGCCTTTCTCGAACCAAACCGCCAAGGGTGCCCGCTCTACTGATGAGCTGGCCACGTTGTTTGAATATCAAGCCTATGTTTGCCTAAACGACCATTTTGTGGAGAGCTCATACAAAGAAGGTGCTCGTGTGGAGGTCAGAGCTTTCGTGGGAGAGCTTGGCAAGGGCTTCCTACAATGGCATGCCCTCCTTCAGAGAAGGTGGTGTGCTTTATGGGCAAAGCAGAATCGAAGTACCCCAAAAGGAATATGAGATGTGCAGATTTAGAGATTCTACTCCAAACGTTCTCATGAACTCGTTGACCCTGTCCTGAGCTTATATTAATCTGATCGGCCACAGTCAGACCCACTGTAACTCAACTCTAACAGAGTGATGTCATTTTGGTCCTCTTCAAGAACAAAGGTCAATAATCAAGGGCTCCCTTCAGTCAAGTGATACCATAACCCCAGGAAATAGTTCAAATCTAGTGGAAAGAGACACCTCAGCTGTATAGATAAAGTAGCGGTTAGAGCCCCTGAGCTTCACAGAGCCTGTGAGTAGAACCAGGACAAGATAGCTTGTTAAAGGCAGCAAAAAGAGGTCCTGTCTCAACTAAAGAGTCTTGCCTTGGATGTGCAATAGGATGACCCAAGCATCCTAGATGAGAGCTAGAAGGGACCCTTGAGGGCATCTAAGTGAGCTCTCTCATCTTACATGTGAAGAAACTGAAGAGAAGTGACTGAGCCTGAAGTCACAAAGGGGCTCAGTCAAAAGTAAGTGTCCAAAGTCCCTCATCTGAATTGCCTCGGCACCTAGAATAGCAAAATCCTGGAGGCAGGTTTTTGAGTAAAAGCTTTTGAGCTGTTGAGTCAGAGGACATGACATTTTTAGAGTCTGGTAATGGCGCTCAACATATAGCATGAGTGGACAGACATTTATTGAGACAAATTTGGAAAGCACTGATAATTCTAAAAAAATAAAACAAAGTATGAGCAAACTTAAAGAAACAGACAAAACCAGGAATAGACTATTGGCTTGAGGACAGCCTTAACTCAAATTATAGCTAAGAAGTGACTCTGGTCATGTGACAAATTGAAAGATCATATGAGGAAATAAGACCCGACAAGAATCCCGCTCCCCTAGACATGCAACTCCAGATAACTAAAGTGTGTCTGTTTCTGCACAGTCTAAGGAAACTTAGTTGGGAACCTGCCTGCAAGTTCATAAGCCAACTTACAACTCACAGAAAATCTATTGAGAAGTAGAACCACTTGCTTTGAATAAAATTCATCTTTATTTCCCTCCCCATGAGGTTAAGTTAATACTTCACAGAAACACCAGTGATTTATCTGGATTTATTTGTATATCTTTAAACTTTGTTGAAGTTATTATTTCAATTACTTCTTACGTAACTCTCTAGGGTTCTCTAAATAAACAATCAGATAACATGAAAATGGTAGCAATTCCTCTTTGCCTATGTTTTTTCCTTCAAATTATTTTCTTTTCATAATGATTTTCACGATATTTTCACCAAGCATTTCTAGTACTATATCCAAGAATTGCTCTTTATTTATCACTGATTTTATTGCAAAGGACTGACTTAATCCCATAACCTATTCTAGTTATTGCTTTTAGAAATATTTTATTTTTATGACTTTATCATATTAAGGAAAGATCTCTACATTCCTCTGCATTAGGATGCGCTTAACAGGACTGATAGGAGTTTTCTCCAAAGCTTTTTCTGCATCTATTAGTATAATCCTATGCTTTTATTGTTCTTGTTTTTCACATTTATAGTGTTGCCTGGATTCTGAATCAAAGTCCAATCTGATCATAGTTTCTATTTTTGTCACTATAACTCCTTTGTAATTTATTTCAATATTTTGTATGTAATCTCAATTCAAATGACTCATTTCTTTCTTTCTCTGCTCTCTCTATCTCTGGTTTAGATACCAAGAGGATGTTGTCACAGAAGGAACGCACTTTATTGTTAAGCCTCCGGCAAAAGATGGTACTGGATAGAGACTAGTAGGCCAGAAAGTCACTGATTACACACATGTTACCAAGTAACAGTTGGTACTGCTAACACATACGCCATGAAAAGTACCTGTGATGACTTTGATGTGGGAATCAGCAAAGAGCCATAGAAACTGTAATAATAATAATAATAATCAATAATAATAATAATAAACAAAAAAACAAAACCCTCCAAACAGAATCTAAGGTGGCTACAGATGTCACCAAGAAGTGTGAGATTGGTGCTATCTTTGTGCAAAGGAAAGTACCAACTCGGGCTAGATATTTAGAGAACAGAAGCACGAGTCAGCTTCCGTAACTTGGGCTGTCTTTGGAAGAAGATGGTAAGAACATGTCATATATCGGTGATAACCGATCCCTTCAGGAGGCTTGCACAAGCATATCAGCGACCAGAAAACTTTTACAGTCACTAAGTAGAAATCTCTTTCTGTCGGGATCCATTCAGACCAGCCAACCAATCAATCAATAAACAAACATTTAGTGAATGCATACTATGTACTAGGAACTATGTCTTGGGAATTCAAAGGAAGAAAAAAAAAAGCCAGTCCCTGCAAAGACTCCGTAGTCTAATGCAGAAGACAACATGTAAAGAAAAAATAGGTATTAGAGGAGACACTGGTTACCTGGAAAGTGTCCATAAAGGTGAAGGCATAGCAGTGGAAAGGAGCAGAGGAATTCTGAAAGAAAGTAATAATGATATGATGCTCAAAGTCCTTGTCAAGGAAGGAAGGAAACAAGTGCCTACTATGTGCTGGGCACTTTGCTTGATGCTTTTTACAGATGTGATCTCATTGGTCTTCACCACTACCGTGCTATGTGAGGTAGAGGCTGTTATGATTCCCCAGTTTACAGAGGATTTTACTGAGTAAAATCCAGAGCACAGCTTTTACTAGGCAAACAGAAGTGAAGAGACTGGCATGGAGTCACTGAGTTAGAGTGTCTGAGACCACTTTAAACTTGGATCTTCTCAATTCCAGGTGCAGTGTTCTCTATGCCTTCCCTCTCAAGCTACTTATTATTCTGTATCTGGTTCCAGTCTACTGACCATGAGTCAAGGAGGAACTTTTCTTGTTTGGCTACATAGTTGGAACTTGGGCATCTTCCAAAAGCCCGAGTTATCCTCAGCCTTTTTTCCTTTTTAACTGTGCTCTTGGGGGATCTCAGCAACTGGGGACCTTCTTCCCAAGGGCCCCAGGCCTCCCTATTTGTTCTTTGAGGTGAAGAAAATTAATCTGGAGATACAATGGAGGGCAAGCCACAAAAATCCAGGAGTCTGAGGCCCAGCTAAGCTTTGTCCCCATAGATGTACGCTCCCCTAGGAGCAAAGGGGGACTTTTGTGATGCAAATACAAATGATGATGTAGATGAGATAAGACTCTTCTACCAATCAATCTTAAAGAGCATGAATTTAATGGGATCATCGTGATGTAGGGATTGGATTAATTCTAACCATAACAACAACAGAACTAATTCTAACCCAATTCTATGGTTCCCCAAATGTTGCTTGGGTGTTTTTTCTTGTCCTATTTTGAAATAAATAAGCCTTTCTAAAAACTCATCAATGGCAAATGGTTTAACTAGTCATTGGTGAATAGCAGTGAGGGAAACATAGCTGAGGAGTGAGCATTCAGTGGTGGTAGAGAAGACTTCTGGACTCCTGAGGGGTCAATGTAGTCAGCGTGGCTCTGGGAGAGAGAGTCCATCTTGCTACAGTACGTAGAACTAAACAGGAAAGGGGTTTCAACCTCTGTCTGAAGAGCTCCACCCTTACACATGGCTAGCATATGTGAACTATATAGATTTCAAGTTTTTATTAATAATCCTAGCAAACTTTTCACTAGCAGAGAAGATTGGATTATGCTTCTCAGGATATGCCATTTACTCCCCCCCCCCCCGGATGAAACTGACAACATAGACTGGGTAAGGGGTGGGACCGGGACCAAAGTTCTGAATATTGAATTTGCTTGAGCCATTCAGATGCTCCTTGCCTACTAACCTGTGATGCTAATAGGAAATGAGTCTGAATTGCTTAACTCTGGAGCTCTGAAGGAAAGCGCACAGCTCTTGAAATGGCTGTAGAGTGATGTGGATACCAAATCATCCTATCAATAAACACTTATGAAGTGCCTCCCCCTTACTCTGGAGCTAAGCACTGGGCCAGTGTGCTGAATCAAGGTACCACTGGCTTGCAAGGTATGTAGAGATGAATTAAGATGCAGTAAGGCTTTTAAGGAAAAATACTGGTTCAGGCTGTGATTGTTTGAAAGAAGTATATATGCAGGCTCTAGGGACACTCAGTTTGGATTATCTGGGTCAACCCAAAAGAATTTGTACCTAGGAGTTTTGACTCTGATCTTACAAATTTAAACACAAATATAACTTTCCGTCTAGTATAAGGTACCTGCACATGTAACGAATTAGATTCTGTTGATCTAATAAGTTTTCTCTTGTAAAATTCTGTGATCTGCAAGTGGGTTAATGTATTCCATTGATTTCAAAAGATGAGAAGACTTTAGAAGTCATTTCTATGATAAGATAATTGAAACCCAGAAAATTTAGCGGACTTATTAGGGTTCACATAGTTAGAAAACAATTGAGGTAGAATTCACACCCTACTTTACCCAACTTGAAGTCCAGAGTTTTTTTCCCATAATACGCAGAGATTGCCTTTCTAGCGAAACTATTTGCACTTCCTTTCACCTGTCCCCATATGGCATAGTTTCAAGGCCCTTGACCATCCTGATCACTTCCAACTAACCCTTAATGTCCTTTTTAAATGATGGCACCCAGAACTGGTCCCACTACTTCAGGTGTGAGCTAATCAGGTCACAGCATAACCAAATGATCATTGTACTTGTTCTGGAACGCTGCTCTTGTGAATACGGTACCCAAATTGTTCTCTCAGAACCAATGAATGTCCCCCCAAATGACTCTCACATTTTAAAACACAGTCACTTATACCGCCCAATCATCCCCCAAATTGTTCTTCCTTGCTGTCCTTAAACAACTCAATTCTAACCTTCATGGTGCTATAAGCATGATCATGTTAGCTTCTGAGGTTATTGATAGTGACTTCTCAGCTGGTCCACTAAGAACCCACTTTATTCTATAATAGAAGTTCTCAACTTGTTGCCTCAATTCCTTTCTCCGGGTCACTCAGGCCTGCTTCTTTTTATGCCCCTATGCTCCCCCATCCCAGCTTTCATGAAGCAAAACTGAGGCTGACAAAAATGAAAACATAAAAGCTTAGTAAGGTAATACACGTTCAGTAACATAACATTTTTCCGGCACTGTACCGAGAATCAGGATTCACATTTGTCTTAAAGAATAAATTGTACTAAAATGGGCAAATTTACTATGGGGAACTTTTATATCCTGAGCACATTTCAGGGCATATGATTTCACGCAATCTCACAATTTGCAGGGACCTTAGAGATCACTTAGCTATGAGTTGGTGAAAGCCACCAGTTTACCTGGTTTGACTCCAGCCCCCAGAACAGGTCATGATGCATATGTGACCCAAAGATGGGGTTGCCCCCCTGGGTGTTTGCTGTGGCACAGTTGGAATTGAGTTCATTAGCTCTCTGCCCTTCCTCCTTCATGGGATGCCTTTCATCCCACCCTTCCGGTGACCTACCCCACTCTACGGCCTTGTCCTCCAGTAATGTTGCCATATTACCATGTGACTTGTCATCTCTTGATCTAAAGATTCTACATAAGTTTCAGCCGTTGGCTGCAGTACCTATCTCACAGCCCGTCCAAGCCATCCTCTTTGTATGGTGGGCCAATGGGGGTCACAAGCCCAGACTACTTCCCATTGCCAACCATTTTCTGACTCTCCTTGGGAGTAGCAACAAAGCTTTGTAAGCCACTATCCTCTGTGACCTTGTTATTTTTCACCTGAACTCCCTCCTTTTCCTTTTGCTTTATCCTAGCCTACACCTTTCCTGTAAATATATAAAAATCTCCTTTCCAGAGGAGAATGAAAGCATCCTCGGCACTAACATTTCAAGTGACAGAGTGGTCAATAGCCATTTCACCAATTAGAGAAGATTAATTGAGAATGTGAACAAGAAGATTTAGCAGCAGGCATTTTTCCAAGTTCCCACTAACTCAAAAAGAACAACAAACAACCCACAAAGGAATTAGGCCCTTGAAATGGAAAATTATAGCTGTTTCCACAGGACAAGACAGCAAAAATCCCAACAAGATAACGACCTTCTAAATTAATAGTAGAGAATTTTTCACGTGTTCACTTAGTACTCCCTGTCCCCTCAGCAGCCTCCACGCTACAGAGCAAGGACTTTCAAACTTACGTGCTTGTGCTTTGTGCTGACTTAGAAATTTACCTGTCCCTGTAGTCTCTGTTTCCACATGATGATCCTGTCCTTATCTCAGTGGCCTGTTGTGACAAGCTCTCTCTCTCTTTCTCTATCTACTGTCTGTGTGTGTGTATGTCTATCTAGTCTCTCTGTCTCTCTCTCTCTCTTTCTGTGTGCATCTGTCTCAGTCTCTGTGCCTCTTTCTCTTCATGTCCCTCTATCTTTCTGTCTCTGTCTCCCATCTCTCTATTAGTCTCTCTGTCTCTTTCTGTCTCTTTGTCTCTGTATATCTGTCTCTGTCAGTTTCTCTTCCTGGTTCTTCTCTCTGTGGGTCTCTATCTCTTTGTTTCTCTCTTTCTCTCCTCTTTTCCCTCTCTCTCTCTGTCTCTCTCTCTCTGTCTCTCTCTCTGTTTCCCTCTCATTCTCTGTTTGTCTCTGTCTCTGTCTGTCTCTGTCTCTCTCTCTCGTGTGTGTGTGTGTGTGTGTGTGTGTGTGTGTGTGTGTGTGTGATAAATGGTGAATGATGCTTTTCTTCTCTCTTGGTCATCTCTTAGGTTACAGAACCTCAAGGTTTGGGGGGGGGTTATGTTGGGTACAGCCACTCTACTCTATCCTGGTCTCATAAAATGCCACAGATATAATCTTACCCAACCGGGAAACTAGAGAAATAAGGAAACTGGGACAGGTTCTCAGCTTATGTCCTTTAAAAGAAAATACCAAACTATAAATGCTTTATTTTCAGAGATACACCAAAACCACAAAAAGTACAATGAAACAAAAAGTTTCTTAGGTCACATAATGTTTCCCCCCCCCAAAAGTATGGACTTAGGTACAAAAATGCAAAATGCTCTGATTTCTCTTAGCACCGAGATTTAGAAGGGAAACAATTGAATTACAAATGTTGTCCCAGATGCCACCAAAAAATACTCTATAAATGGACTCTAGGATCCTCAGACCTCGACCCTCATGAAAAGGAGGTTCATAATCTATTTTCTAAGTGAACAACCCTTTGACAAGAATCGTTTCAGAGCAAATTGTTTGAAAGCTGGAAGGTGGCAGGAGAAGAAAAGAAAGGGCATTGAAATGCAGTTTGAGACAGTCCTTCCCCTTCCAAAATGACCAGTGAAGTCTCCCCAGGGTGGGAGAAAGTTGAGACAGCTTTGAGGTTTCGACCCAAGAGTAAACTCACCATTAAAGATGGAAGTAAGTCAGACAATGAGTGATAGAAGAAAATAAGAGATGAGAGGTAGAAAGTACCAGAGAAGACAAGTCAGTAAAAAGCAACAACATAAACCTAGCACAATCATCTAAATCAGCAAAGAGGGTACTCAAATTACAAGGGGAGGTGACAACCAACACAGTTTCCACACTTTTATAAAGAAATAGTACAAGACAAAGAAAATTAAATTATCACCTAATGAAACAAAGAATTCTGTGATTTCTAGGAGACCGTGAAACGATAGCATGGTATTCCAAAATAGCTGGAGAAAAATTCATAATCTTGAGAGAAGAACAAATGGCAGAATTTATGCTCTTCCCAACAGAAATAATCAGCAGAATTAAAAAAAAATAATAATCCACTGTGCAAAGAAAACCATTCTGGGAAAAGATTTTCATAAGGACTCCCAGGAAGCCAGGGAGGTCAAGTAGACAGAACAGAGCATTGCAGGCATGAGGATAGCCACAGCTAAGAAATGGAGGCTCTTGTTTGTGGGACAGCCAGGAGGCCAGGGTCACTACATACATTTGTGGGAGTAAGGTGTTATAAGAGTGGAAAAGTGTATATGTAGGATAAGTTTTGAAGGGCTTTGAACAGCAAGCAAAGTATTTTCTATTTCCTCTTGCAGGTCATAGAGAACCAAGAGAATTTATGGAATAAAGAGAGACACGTGGCAGGCAGACCCCCCACCCAGCAGGCTATTACTACAGTCCAGACATGAGGCCATGAGGGGCTGTCCCGGGAGGGGGGGGGAGCAGCATCAGGGGAAGAAAAGGGAATGTATCCAAGACATGCTGCAGAGGTGGGATGCACAGGCCTTGGGGGCCAGAGATAATGGAGAATCCAGCATGACTCCTAGATTGTGAGCCTGCGGGGCAGGGAGGATGCCGTTGCTCTCAGTGAGAGGGAAGGTGGGCTGGGGAGAGTTGAGGGGGAAGACAGTGACTTCCATTGTGGAGTTCCATTTCCAATGGCTGCTGGACATCTGACAGGCAGAGTCAGGGGAGCTAGAGGTCAGCAGAGGTAGGGGCAGGATGGGTAGGTCTGGGGATCATCAGCATCCAGATCAGAACTGAATTTCTGGGGGGTGGTGAGATCTCCTAGTTGAAGTAGTATAGAGGGAGAAAGCTGAGAGCTCAGGACAGAGCCCCGAGGGACACCTGTGGTTAGGGGGAGTGATCTGGGGGAGGATCCAGCAAAGGAGACTGAGAAGGAGCAGTCAGAGAGGGAGGAGCAGGCCCAGGGCAGAGGGGATCCAGGAGGAGAGAGTGTCGGAGGCAGCAGAGGATGGATGAGGATGGAGAAAAGGCCCTTGGCTTTGGCCACTAAGATCACTGGTGACTTTGGAGAGGGTACTTTCAGTGGGATGGGGAGGTCAGAAGCTGCCCTGTAAGAGGTCACACCTATTGTAGACAGCCTTCTCGAAGAGGGCTAAAGGGATGAGATGACAGCTAGCTTTGATGGAAGGATCAAGTGAGGGGTGTTGATTTCTGAGAACGGGGAGAACGTGGGCACGCTTGGAGGCAGTGGGGAAAGAGTCCGAAGACAGGAAGAGATTGAAAATAAGTGGTCGAGTTGGGATGACAGAAAAGGTGGTCTGTTGGAAGACGTGGGACAGAGTGAGATCACCTAGGCAGGGAGAAGATTAGGTCTTGTTAAGAAGTAAGGTCATTTCATCCCATGAAGCACTTGAGCCACTGCAACTCTCAGCTCCCGAGCCATGAAGAGGCACCCTGGGACCAATCCTAGAAAAATGATTACCGGAAAGGACTTTAGTACCCCAATGGTAAGCCAACAGAACAGGAGCACTGCAATGTCCTGCCAAGCCCAAAAGGATTCAAATATGGACCTATAGGGTGACTAACTGTATGTCTATCTGTCTGATTACATAAGTATATGTATTGTTCAGTTGCCTCTTTCTAACCCCATTTGGGGTTTGCCATTTCCTTCTCCAACTCATTTTACAGATGAGGAAACTGAGGCAAATGGGGTGAAATGACTTTCCCGGGGTCACATAGTTCACAAGTATCTGAAGCTGAATTTGAATTCAGGAAGATGAATCTTCCTGACTCTAGGCCTGGCCCTGTATCCACTGTAGTGCCCCCTAACTGCCTGATACATGTGTATATAATTTATGTGTGTGTGTGTGTGTGTGTGTGTGTGTGAATGTGCATCTGTATCTGTACACCTGGGTTTGAAGATGACTTAGCTGTGTCTCGGGGGGCTCATCAGCAGACTGGCTGCGGAGTGATGAAGTGGGGACAGGTGAGGTTTGCATCAGTGGAGTGAGTGGACAAAGGCATGGATCCTTGAAGTGTTGCTACCAGATAGAGGGTACTATTCAACAGCTAATTCATTATCAGAAAGAGAGAATGGCCTTCTTCTTGCCATGTGCCCCAAATACAATCGATGTGCTTTACCTTGAGGGTCCCCCTTACCCCTGTACAAAAAATGTCAGTAGCATCCTAAGGCCTAATGAAGCGGGTCCCCTTATTCCATTTTCTCACAAATGCTTCTGCCTCAATTCAGTGTTTTGCCTTTTTTTTTCAAATTAAGAAGCATTCTTTTTTTTTTTTTTTTTTTTGGTAATGGACTTTTTATTTTTTCTCTTCTCAATGGAAAGGGAGATTCTTTTTTAAGGGAGATAATTTAGAAGTGAAAATTAAATTAAATTAAAAACAAACAACAAACAACAAACTTTATATTGATAATAGATTTTTTATTTTTTCTCTTCTCAATGGAAAGGGAGATTTTTTTTTTTTTGGCTGAGGCAATTGGGGTTGAGTGACTTGCCCACGGTCACACAGCTAGGAAGTCTTAACTGTCTGAGATCAGATTTGAACTCAAGTCCTCCTGACTTCAGGGCCGGTGCTCTATCCACTGTGCCACCCAGCTTCCCTGAGATTATTTTATTTTTTTTATTAAAGCTTTTTATTTGCATAATATATGTATGGGTAGTTCCTCAACACTGACCCTTACAAAACTTTCCATTACAATTTTCCCCCCTAGTCCTCTTCCCTCCCCTAGATGGCAGGAAGTCCACTACATGTTAATTATATTAAAATACTTGACAAGTCAAATTTATGTATACATATTTCCGTTCTTATCTTCCTGTGCAAGAAAAATCGTATCTACATGAACAAAAAAAATCTGAAAAAGGAAATACAATGCAAGCAAACATCGATAGAGAACATGAAAAGGTTATGTTGTGGTCCACATTTCACATCCCTCTCTCGGTGTATATGACTTTCTTCACTGAACAACTGGAACTGGTTTGAAACATTTTATTGTTGAAGAGAGAGCCATGTCCATCAGAATTGATCCTCATATAGTCTTGTTGTTGCCGTGAATAATGATCTCCTGGTTCTGCTCATTTCACTCAGCATCAGTTTACATAGGTCTCTCCAGGCCTCTCTGAAATCGTCCTGTTGGTCGTTTCTTACCGAACAATAATATTCCATAACATTCATATACCATCATTTATTCAGCCACTCTCCAATGGATGGGCATCCCTTCAGTTTCCAGTTTCTAGCCACTACAAAAAGGGCTGCCACAAACATTCTTGCACAGGTGGGGTCCTTTCCTTCCTTTAAGATCTCCTTGGGATATAGGCCCAAGGAAACACTGCTGGGTCAAAGGGGATGCACAGTTTGATACCTTTTTGAGCATAGCTCCAAATTGTTCTCCAGAATCGTTGGATCCATTCACAATTCCACCAAATATATATTAGTGTCCCAGTTTTCCCACATCCCCTCCAACATTCATCGTTATCTTTTCCTGTCATTTTAGCCAATCTTACAGATTGTAGTGGTATCTCAGAGTTGTCTTCATTTGCATTTCTCTGATCAATAGTGATTTGGAGCACCTTTTCATGTGACTAGAAATGGATTTAATTTCATCCTCTGAAAATTGTCTGTTCATATCCCTTGACCATTTATCTATTGAAGAGTGGCTTGAATTCTTATAAATATCAGACAATTCTCTATATATTTTAGAAATGAGGCCTTTATCAGAACCCTTAAATGTAAAGATGATTTCCCAATTTGATGCTTCCCTCCTAATCTTGTCTGCATTAGTTTTGTTTGTACAGAAACTTTTTAACTTAATATAATCAAAATTATC
>JAJPUD010014562.1:0-10550 GCA_023553655.1 Myrmecobius fasciatus | reverse complement strand
TGAGTGGGAAATATGTAATTAAAAAAGAAAAAAAGAAAAAGTGACTAAGAAGAAGAAATGAACAGGGCCTGGAAGATAAATATGCAAGCCCAAGTAAAAGATTACAGGCTATTTGTTTTCACCTACAGAGAAAATTCTAGGGAATACAAGTGTCAGAAATCCATCATAGGTAAAACCCAAATCCTAGTTTCTGCGTGACACAAATTTTGTCTTCCATAGGGCAATTCTTGCCTTTTAGATTCAAAAATGAACAAGGGCTTTTTTCACTCTGTGCTCCTCTTTCCCTCCTCCCCCAATTCCAGAGTTGGGAACCAAATATGCCAGAGTTGGAAAAGGCTGTCTTTGAGGAGTAAGCAATGATTGACCTTCTGCATAAGTCACACAGGTGTTCACTTTGTATTCTCTTCTTTTTCTGCAGAAAGAAGGTAGACTAAAGAGGCTTGCTATCCTTTTTCTTAAATGGCTCTTTCAAATCCTCCTGGTTTATACCTATTTACATGCAATTTCAGCCTCACTCGTCTGTGGTCTTTGCTGAGGACAAACAATTATGTTCAGTTGGTATGAGTGTTCTTTCCTCATTGCAAATGGCACCTTTGAACAACTCCTGTAATGTGTCTGAAATACCTCCAGAGTTGAGTGCCATCAAGTGAAATTGAGTCACCTTGGGAAAACTCATTCTCACTGATGGAAATTGCCATGTTATCATTTATTATACATATGTGTGTATACATATTCATATATATATGAAACCAGTTACAAGTGGCCGTCCTACCAATCCCTCAAAGTTCCTCAATATGTAAAATGATCATAATTCATACTGTTACTCACTCTTCAATTGGATGTTCTGGGACAAGAGGATTAACCTGAGATGGCATAATCATGAATATCTCGAATCCAGGACTGAGCTCTCTCAGTCTATTGCAAAAAGTTCCGAGTGCCTTTCTGGCTAATGAAACCTGTTGTTCCATCAGGAAACAGATATGCTGAGGAAAGAGAAAAAACAATAATGAGTCAAAGCAAGCCCTTTGATGTATTTCAGGTCTTCTTCCCTCAGAAAGCAATGATGACCCTCCCCCCTCCCCAGTCATAATCTTGCAAACTGGATCTCTTCCCTGAGTGGCAGAGGGATCCAAGGTAAAAGGGCTTTTCCAGTCTTTATTCCCACTCTCTGGTTTAAAAAAACCTGAAACTGGTTCCATTTCTGGCATCGATACACACAGGTTGGATGAATGGTAATGTTCATCACTGAAGAAAATAGGCCATATTTCTATGAAACATCATTACCTAGGTTGGAGCAGAGTGGTGCCGGAGGAGAGAGAGAATTAATATCTGTATGACCAAAGGCAAATTGTTCCATCAAAGCTAACATTTAGATAATACCAGCCATGTGCTGGGCATTACAACTAATATCTCATTTGAGCCTCACAACAAGTTCGAGAGCTAGGAGTGAGTATTATCCGCAGACCAGGAAATTGAGGCAAACAGAAATGAAGCGACTTGTCCAGAATAATGTAACTGATGAGCGTCTGAGGCCAAATTTGAATTTAAGTCTTTCTGATCCCGTGCCCAGTTCTCTATCCATTGCACCACTGACCTGGAACATAGAGAGTTCAGTTTTGGAAAGGTTAAATTTAAGATGTCTGTGGGACATCCAGTTCAAAATGTTGAAGAGGTAACTGCTGCTGTAAAACTCAAATTCCTGGGAAAAAGTTCGAGCAGATAGATAGGTCTCAGAATCACCAGCATAGAAATGTTCATTGGACCCATGGGGGAATGGCATAGAGGGAGAAGGCCCAGGATAGGACTGTAGAGGACACCCACAACTACTGTGTTTGATCTGGATGAAGATCCAGCAAAGGGGCCTGAGAGGGAATGATCAGACAGGTAGAAGGACCAGGCAAGTATCTAAGGAGAAGAGGATCAACTAGTGTCAGAGGTTGCAGAGAGGTCAAGAAGGATTGAAAAGAGGTCATTGTATTTGACAACTAGCTCACTGGTAACTGGAGAGTAGCTTCAGTTGAAGAATGAGGTCAGAAGACTGCAGAGAGGTAAGAAGACAATGATAGGAAAGGAAGTAGAGCCACCAATTGGAGATGGTCTTCTCAAGGAGTTTAGCCACACAAGGATAGGCAGATATGTGACACTACCTACTGGGGAAGGAAGGATCAAATGAGGGGTTTTTGAGAATGAAGAAGATGTAAACACGATTGTCGGGAAGTAACTGGGCAATGGGGAGAGAATGATGATTACTGAAAGAGTGGGAATGAGAAGGGGTAAGGAATAAAGCCACTTCAAAATGTGAGATGGGTATGAAGGAGAGAAGGGTAAAAGGGTAGAGAGAAAGGTATATGGGACAGGAGACAAGGGAGAGGAGGAGTTCAGTAAAAAATGAAGGCTGAGAGGGAATAGGAAGTTTGAGGAAGAATCACAAAAGGGTTCCTGCAGAAGGTAAAACTTTAGCTGGTTCTTGAAGGAGGCAGAGCTGAAGACAAGGACTGAATGCATGAAAGCCAATGAAAAGACCCAGAGTCAGGAAGTGGAGTGTTGTGTGTGAGGAACATGTTGCCAGGAGGTCAGCGTCCCTGGATGAAAGAGAATGTCTGGGTGGGATGGTCTGGAAGGGTATGAAAGGGTCAGATTGTGAAGGGCTTCAAAGCCCAAAGACGGAAATTTATCTTTGATTTGGGAGTTGAAAGAGAGGCACCGGAATTGATTGAATAGTGTGGCTCCACGGTCAGATTTGTACTTTGGGGAGAGAAATTTGTTCTCTGAGTGGAGGAGAGACTAGAATGGGGAAAGATTCGGGGCGGGCAGACATAGCAGTAGCTTTCTTCAATAGTCCAGGAAGGAGATGATGAGAGCCTGCATCAGGGTGGTAGTAGCGTCAGAGGGGAGAAGGGGTATTGCAAAGGTGGAAATAACAGGACTTAGCCACAGAATGGATATGGCGAAGTGAGACGGGAGTGGAGAATGATGTCAAGGTGGCAAGCCTGGGACAGTAAGAGGAAGAGAAGGTGGTAGTTTGGGGGAAGGGGAAGATAATGGATTCAGTTTGGGGAAATATTAAGATTAAGAAGTTCAGAGGACCTTCAGTTTAAATTGTCCAATAAGAAGTTGGAGAAGCATGACTGGAGCTCCTAAGAGGGGTTACCTGGATGCGTCGATCTATGAACAGAGATGGAAATGAATCGATGGGGGCCAGTGAGACCACCAAGTCAAAAAGTCTAGAAAAGAGAAGAAAGAGAACTCTGAACTCTTTATATTCAAGGTGTATTGTGATCAGCCCCATGTGCTTGCTCCTCTTTCCTCTCCCCAAAGCGGCAAGCAATCTAATAGGGGTTATACTTATACAATCATATTACGTTTCCACATTAGTCACATTGTGAAAGAAGAAAGAATCTAAACAAAAAGGAAAACCACAAAAACAACAACAGAAGTGCAAATACTATTTTTCGATCTTCATTCAGACTTTCTATTTCTTTCTGTGGATGTGGTTGTGGTTAGGGCTCGGGTTCCATCAGGAGCCTCTTGAAATTGGAATCCTGCATCATTGTATTGCTGGGAAGTCCCAAGTCTGTCACACTTGTTCATAGTGCAATATTGCTTTTACAATGTATAATGTTCTCCTGCTTCTTACTTACTTCACCGAGCATCGGTTAAGTCTAGGCTTCTCTGAAATCCTCCCGTTTATCATTTCTTATAAAACAATACTATTCTATTACATTCATATATCACATCTTGTTCATCCATTCCCCAATTGATGGGCATCCCCTCAATGTCCAATTCTTTGCCACCACTAAAAGAACTGTTATAAATATATTTGTAAATATTAATCCTTTTCCTTTTTTATGATCTCTGGGATACAGACCTAGCAATGTTATTGTTGGGTCAAAGGGTGGGCACAGCTTTATAGCCCTTTGATCATACCTCTAAATAAAGCAGGCTAATTTTGAAAATGACATATAGTATTTATTACATAGTTTTTCAGAAAGGGTAAAGAGTGTGAAATGGAAATTCATGGTTTTATAGCGAATACTTTTATGTCATGCTATGTACATGGAAAAGTTGCTTTTTTGTCTTTCTGTATTGAAGTTTAAAATGAATTCAATTTAAAAAAAAGATATTGCATTCCCCAACATTAGGGATTCATCAGAGAAGCATCATTAGTTTTTCTTTCTTCTGTTTTGGGCTGTACAATCTATTTGCCCCATGTGCTTCCTTTACAATTAGACCAATGCCTTTTGAGATGACTCATTCACAAATGTTTAAGTACTGATATCTTTTGTGTCATTACTGAATCCTTTGCAAGTATTTCTATGGTAGCTATGAAATAAAGTTCCTAGCTGCATATCCAAAAGCTAACATTTTTCGGATAGAAGAGAAACCCTGAGTTTGTATCCTAAACCCTAAGAGTTGTATCCCTTTTTAGAGCCTCACACATATTCAGACTGTTTCTGATCTTGTTTTCTTTAGCTTTGTCAACCTTGTTTGGTCTAAGAAAGATAAAAAAGAGGCTGTATGAGTGCTTTTATTTCTCTGAAAGTGGGTGTGCATGCATATGAATCTCCAAGTGAAACTGAGCTCACCAAAGGATTGGGTGGGATGGATTACAAAACCAGAAAGTAAGGAAGTAAGTGCCCCTGACTTGGGATGTCTGTGACAGCTTAATCAGATTTTGTGGTTGCCAAAACAACAGGAGGATTTCAGAGTCATTCAGAGAACATCACAGGGGATTGCTGGTATGTCAGTCCAGAAGGACTCAGATTACTTTCTGTGATTGGCCAGTCTAGAGTTTTGGCCTTCTTCGGGTAATGAGGGGCTCAATCAGGTCCTACAGCTTAAAACCAAGTCTAATTTGCCTTATTGTTGGTTCCTTAGGAATTCCATTAAAATGACAGTGACAGAGGTACTGGGGAAAATTTGGGGTACCCTTTGGTATAGAGGGCCTTGAGCATTTTGATATGTTCTATAGGGAAAGGGTCACTTGGAGACCTGTCTGTGCCTCCAGTTGGATTCCTGGGGGGGGGGGGAATGGATATTCTGTGTTGTTGCAAGCACTCAGCAGAATTGTACAACAGTCAGTCCATTCCATGAGTGTGAGTCCAGAGCAGAAAGAGTCACTCCTTAGTGGAAGAGAGAGAGAGAGGTTCAAGTGTCCCAGCTGCCTGGGCTCCAGAACTATTTTGGCGAGTGGCAAGCCAAGTCGATTTATTTCTCATCTGAAGGAGAGCAGGTGAGGATCAGTTGATATCATTCCTAAATTTTGATTCCATGGCTAACTCTTGTACAGGCCAAGTTTCTTCTGAAATAGGAAAGTGACTTTTTGGTTTTTTTTGTTTTTTGTTTTTTTTAAATTGCCTCTTAGTTGGGGAAGGCCATTTTCGGTACCAACTCAGGCCCTGGTTAAGTGCTAAGTAAGCAATAATCTTTCCTGAATTTTATTCTTTGTTGAACCTGGATTGCATAAGATCTGTACCAAGTTTAATGTTCATAGAAAGGCCAAGCTAACCAATTAAAACTGACAAAACTGCCTAAATTAGTTTATAGACCCTATTGCATAACAATGAAACTACCAAAGGGTTACCTGACAGAATTAGGCAAAATGTTTAGAAGAAATCATGCACATATTTAACCTATTTTATAAGATTGCTTGCTGTCTTGGGAATGGGAGAAGATAAGGGAGAGAGAGAAAAAAGATAAGAACACAAAATCTTACAAAAATGAATGTGGAAAACTCTCTTTACATGTATTTGGAAAAAAATAAAATAGTAGGATAGTAGAGAAATAAAATAAACCAGCTAAAAATTCATCTAGAAATAAAGTTTTAAAAAGTTCAGAATGTGAAGGCAAACAATAAGAAAAAGCAAGAAGAAAAGCATGGATCCATTGTTTTGGGAAAATCCAGGGATATCAACTAGTGGTGTAAAGACTCATTTGCTATAATTAAGGTAAAGACTCACAAAAGGCAAAAAATGGGCAATTTTAATTACATAAAATCAAAAGACTTTTGCACAATTCAAATCAGTGCATTCTGAATTAAAAGAGAGATAGTTAACTGGAAAAACATCTTCATAGCAAATTTATTGGATAAAGGTCTAATACCCTAGATATGAAGATAATACAAAAACAAAAGAGCTAATTTTTTTTTTGTTTTTCAGTCATTTGGTCATGTCAAACTCTGTGATCCCATGGACCATAGGTCTGTCTACCCTCTGCTCTCTCAGGCTGTTCAAGTTTTTTTTATTGTTTCCATGACACTATTAGTGAAGTGGAAAAAGAGTGCAATGAACAAAAAAATTCAATTGGCCAGTTACAAAAAGAGCTTAAAAAGGTAACTGAAGAAAAGAACACTTTAAAAATAAGAACTGAACAAATGCAAGTGAATGACTCAATAAGATTTCAAGAATCAGTCAAACAAAAACAAAAAAATGAAAAATTAGAAGAAAATATGAAATATCTCCTAGGAAAAACAACTGACTTGGAAAATAGATCTAGGAGAGACAATCTAAGGATTATTGGACTTCCTGAAAGCCATGATGAAAAAAAAAATCTAAACACTATCTTCCAGGAAATCCTGAAAGAAAACTGCCCTGATATTGTAGAATCAGAAGGCAAAATCACCATGGAAAGAATTCACCGATCACCTCCTGAAAGAGACCCTAAAATTAAAACCCCAAGGAATATCGTGGCTAAATTTCAGGACAATCGCACCAAGGAACAGACTCTGCTAGCAGCTAGAAAGAAACAATTCAAATACCGAGGATCAATAATTAGAATCATACACGATCTGTCAGCCTCCACACTGAAGGATCGAAGGGCCTGGAACCAGATATTCCGAAGGGCAAAGGAACTTGGATTAGAGCCAAGAATAACCTATCCAGCTAGAATGAGCATTATCCTCCAGGGAAGAAGATGGTCATTCAATGATATAGGTGAATTTCACCTATTTCTAATGAAAAGACCGGATCTGAACAAAATATTCGACATCCAAACACAGAACTCAAGAGATGCATAAAAAGGTAAAAAGGAAAAGACTCTTGAGAACTATATTTCTACTATGGGTATACTTTGGGGGGTATAATTAACTAGATATTACTTTGATAATATGAAAAAGAGAACTAGAGGGGAAAAGGTTGTCATACTGAAGAAAAGAGGGAAAAAGTGGTAAAATAAGATCTAAAAAAAGGAGGTAAAAACAAGGTAAAATCACTTGAAGAGGCAAAGAAAACCTAATATAATTGAGAGAAAGAGGGGAGAGAGATGAGCATTGTGTAAATCTTACTCTCATCAGGTTGGGCTCTAAAAGTGTATATCAGACACTTGATTTCACATAGAAACTTGTCTGTTGCTAGAGGGAAGTGGGAGGGAAAGGAGGAAAAGTAAGGGACAAACTAATAGAAGGGAAAATAGAAGAATCAGGGGAAAGGAGTAAAAACAGGGGGAGGGGATCTAAAGGGTAGAGTATTTTTTGGGGGGGGGGGTCATCAAAAGCAAAGTACTGAGGAGGGGGGAAGGGAGAAAGAGGAAAGGGAAGGGGAAAACATAACTTGGGTAAATAAGATGGCAGGAAATAAAGAATTAGTTATTCTAACTGTGAATGTGAATGGGATGAATTCTCCCATAAGGCGGAAGCGGATATCAGACTGGATTAAAAACCAGAATCCCACAATATGTTGTCTACAAGAAACACATCTAAAACATAGTGACACATATAGGATGAAGGTAAACGGCTGGAGCAGAAAATATTATGCTTCAGGTGAACAAAAAAAAAAAAGCAGGGGTAGCAATCCTTATCTCAGATCAAGTAAAAGCCAAGATAGATCTAATCAAAAGAGATAAGGAAGGAAACTATATTTTATTAAAGGGTACCATAGATAATATAGCAATATCAATACTAAATATATATGCACCAAGTGCAATAGCATCCAAATTCCTAGGGGAGAAATTGAGATATGCAAGAAGAAATAGACAGCCAAACGATACTAGTGGGGGATCTCAACCTTGCTCTCTCAGAATTAGATAAATCAAACCACAAAATAAACAAGAAAGAAACTAGGGAGATAAACCAATTGTTAGAAAAGTGAGGTATGATAGATCTATGGAGAAAATTGAATGGAGACAGTAGGGACTTTACTTTTTTCTTAGCAGTCCGTGGAACTTATACAAAAATTGACCATGTGTTAGGGCATAAAAACCTCAAAATCAAATGCACAAAGGCAGAAATAGTAAATGCATCTTTTTCAGATCATGATGCAATAAAAATCACATGCAATATAAGGTCAGGAGAAAATAGACCAAAAGTTAACTGGAAATTAAATAATCTAATCCTGAAGAATGAATGGGTGAAAGAGCAAATTACAGACACAATCAATAATTTCATCCAGGAGAATGACAGTAATGAGACAATATACCAAAATTTGTGGGATACGGCCAAAGCGGTTATAAGGGGCAATTTTATATCTCTAGATGCTTACTTGCATAAAATAAAGAAAAGATCAACGAATTGGGCTTATTATTTAAAAAAAAAACTAGAAAAGGAACAAATTAAAAACCCTCAATTAAATGCCAAATTGGAAATTCTAAAAATAAAAGGAGAAATTAATAAAATTGAAAATAAGAAAACTATTGAATTAAGAAATAAAACTAAGAGTTGGTTTCACAAAAAAAAAAACAACAACAAAATAGATAATCCTTTAGTTAATTTGATTAGAAAAAGGAAAGAGGAAAATCAAATTGTTAGTCTCAAGAATGATAAGGGAGAACTTTCCTCCAATGAAGAGGAAATTAGAGTAAGAATTAGGAGTTACTTTGCCCAACTTTATGCCAATAAGTTTGATAATCTAAATGAAATGGAGGAATATCTATAAAAATATAGATTGACCAGGTTAACAGAAGAGGATATAAATTGTTTAAATAGCCCCATATTAGAAAAAGAAATAGAACAAGCTATTAACCAACTCCCTAAGAAAACCTCTCCAAGGGCAGATGGATTGACATGTGAATTTTACCAAATATTCAAAGAACAAATAATTCCAATACTATACAAACTATTTGAGAAAATAGGGACAGAAGATATACTACCAAATTCCTTCTCTGAGACCAATATGGTTCTGATAGCTAAACCAGGTGGGGTGAAAAAAGAGAAAGAAAACTATAGACCCATTTCCCTAATGAATATCGATGCAAAAATTTTAAATAAGATTTTAGCAATGAGATTACAGAAAGTTATCTCCAGGATAATACATCTTGACCAAGTAGGATTTATACCAGGAATGCAGGGCTGGTTCAATATCAGGAAAACTATCAGCATAATTAATTATATTAATAACCAAACTAACAAAAACCATATGATTATCTCCATAGATGCAGAAAAAGCATTTCATAAAATCCAACACCCTCTCCTATTAAAAACCCTAGAGAGTATCAGAATAAATGGGCTTTTCCTTAAAATGATCAGTAGCATCTATTTAAAACCAACAGCAAGCATCATAGGTAATGGAGACAAAGTAGAACCATTCCCAATCAGATCAGGAGTGAAACAAGGCTGCCCACTGTCACCATTACTATTTAATATTGTATTACAAATGTTAGCTTTGGCAATAAGAGAAGAAAAAGAGATAAAAGGAATTAGAATAGGTAATGAAGAAACCAAATTATCACTCTTTGCAGATGACATGATGGTATACTTAGAGAACCCTAGAGACTCAACTAAAAAACTACTAGAAACAATTCACAACTTTAGCAAAGTGGCAGGATTCAAAATAAATCCACATAAATCAGCAGCATTTTTATACATCACCAACAAAGTTCAGCAGGAAAAGATACAAAAAGAAATTCCATTCCAAATAACGGATGATAGTATCAAATGTTTGGGAATCTATTTGCCAACGAAGAGTCACAAACTATACGAACTAAACTACAAAACGCTTTCCACACATATAAAATCAGACTGAATCAATTGGAAAATCATTAAGTGCTCATGGGTAGACCGAGTGAATATAATAATAATGACAATACTACCCAAACTAATTTACTTATTTAGTGCCATACCAATCAAACTCCCAAGAAATTATCTTACAGATCTAGATAAAATAGTATCAAAGTTCATTTGGAAGAACAAAAGGTCAAGGATTTCAAGGGGATTCATGAATAAAAAGGCAGATGAAGGTGGCCTTGCTGTACCAGATCTAAAACTATATTATAAAGCAGCGGTCATCAAAAACATTTGGTACTGGCTGAGAAATAGAGCAGTTAATCAGTGGCATAGGATAGGTTATCAGGATAATCTAGGCAATAACCTTAACAATTTAGTGTTTGATAAACCCAAAGACCCCAGCTTTTGGGATAAGTACTCACTATTCGGCAAAAACTGCTGGGAAAATTGGAAACTAGTGTGGAAGAATTTAGGGCTTGACCCACACCTAACACCGCATACCAAGATAAGATCTAAATGGGTTCATGATCTAGATATAAAGAGTGATATTGTAAGCAAATTAGAGGAAAGTAATATAGTTTATCTCTCAGACCTGTGGAGATGGAATAAATTTATG
>JAJPUD010014561.1:12300-29612 GCA_023553655.1 Myrmecobius fasciatus | reverse complement strand
AGAGATCTCAAAGGAAGGAAAGGGACCCACATGTGCAAAAATGTTTGCGGCAGTCCTTTTTGTAGTGGCACCTGTTCATTCTTTAAGATAAAATTATTTAGTTTCCAATTGGTTTTTGGTCTATTTTCTCCTGGTCTTCTATTGCATGTGATTTTTATTCTGTCATGATCTGAAAAAAATACATTTATTATTTCTGCCTTCTGGCATTTGATTTTGAGGTTTTTGTGTCCTAACACATGGTCAATTTTTGTATAAGTTCCATGGATTGCTGAGAAAAAAGTAAATTCCTTTCTGTCTCCATTTAATTTCCTCCAAAGATCTATCATACCTAACTTTTCTAACATTTTGTTTATCTCCTTAACATCTTTCTTTTGTATTTTTTGGTTTGATTTATCAAGTTCTGAGAGAGGGAGGTTGAGATCCCCCACTATTATAGTTTTGCTTTCTATTTCTTCTTCATCTCTCTTAACTTTTCCTCTAGGAATTTCCATGCTATATACCACTTGGTGCATATATGTTTAGTATTGATATTGGTTCATTATCTATGGTAACGTTTAGGAAAATATAATTTCCTTCTTTGTCTCTTTTAATGAAGTCTATCTTTGCTTTTACTTGGTCTGAGATCAGGATTGCTACCCCTGCTTTTTTTTTGTTCACCTGAAGCATAATAGATTCTGCTCCAGCATTTTACCTTCACCCTGTGTGTATCTCTATGTTTTAGATGTGTTTCTTGTATACAACATATTGTTGGGTTCTGGTTTTTAATCCAGTCTGCTATCTGCTTCTGCTTTAAGGGAGAAATCATTCCATTCACATTCACAGTTAAAATAACTAATTCTGTATTTCCTGCCATCTTATTTACCCTAGCTTATGCTTTTCTCTTTCTTATCCCCTTTCCCTCTTTTCTACTATTTTGCTTTTGATAACCACTTCCCTCAAACAATCCTTCCCCTTTAGAGCCCCACCCACCCCTTTTTTCTCCCTTTCCCTCCTGTTTCCTTATAAGTAAGTCTATTATTCCCTCAGAGCCAAATCTGATGAGATGGAGATTAACCCAATTCCCATTCCCCTCCCTTTTTTCCCCTCAATCATTATAGGGTTTCTTTGCCTCTGCATGTGTTGTGATTTCCCTTATTTTTCCTCCTTTTCCTCTTCTTCCAGTGTTATCCCTTTTCTACCTCTAATTTCTTTTTCAGTTTATCATATAATAATCATAAAATCACAATAACCATATCATAATAATCATAAAATGACAGTAATCTTATCATAATCATAATGTAATAATAAATTCATAAAATCAACCCTCATTGTATAAGTATCTATAATATAAATATAGTTCTCAAGAGTTTTTTTTTCTTGTTACCTTTTTATGTTTTTCTTGTGTTCTGTGTTTGTAGATCAAATTTTTTGTTCAGTTCTGGTCTTTTCAGTAGAAATAGGTGAAATTCTCCTATATCATTGAATGACCATCTTCTTCCCTGAAAGATAATGCTCATTCTAGCTGGGTAACTTATTCTTGGCTGTAATCCAAGTTCCTTTGCCCTTCGGAATATCTGTTTCCAGGCTCTTCGATCCTTTAAAGTAGAAGCTGCTAGGTTCTGTGTGATCCTAATTGTGGCTCCCCGATATTTAAATTGTTTCTTTCTGGCTTCTAGTAATATCTTTTCCTTGGTGTGATAGCTCTGGAATTTAGCCATGAACAATATGCCTTTTGTATTTGCTTTGGATGTCTCACAGCTAATCTGCTGATCCACTGACTTGTAACCAAGACAGAGCAGTCTAAGAGCTTGCCAGTAGATTCCTCTTGTGTCTGAAGCACACAAAGCCCTGGCTCTCTGCAATGCATATATGCTCAGCTGCTCTCCCTTAACACCCTTTCCCTGTATCACCTCTCCCCTTCTAATTGAAACAGACCTTTTCATGTGTACTTGTCATTCACCCATTCCATCAAAGGAAGGCCTTACCTGCTTGGAGTAGAGAGTCCCTTTAAATCTCTGATGACTTTGAGACCTCTCAGCTTTGCTCAGTCTGGTTTAGCCTGACTGGTAAAGTGGTTTACCTTGATGTGGCCACAATTCATGCTATATATTTTTGAAGCCACAGGTGAGAGTTAGGTGAATTAGGCAGATAACAAAGATGGAGAAGCTCTGAGAAGGACTTTTCAGTGCTCATATCAGATGTGTTTTCCATGAACTTACCCTACATTCCAAATGTGAGAAATGAATATGAAAATACCTTTAATATGTAAAACATAAAAATGTATGCTGATAAAATTAATATTTTCAATGAACTGAAAGAGTAATCAAAGTTTTCATTGTGACACAGAAATTGTTCTCTAAATAGATAGGGCACTGTTTTACATATGATAAGTGCTTAGCAAACCTTTTGCCTATCTTTTATCTTTCTAGAATGATTTTCTTATATGTCAACCATCAGATAATTAGCCTTGAGCCTAAGTATGGGAATATGCAAAGACACATGTTTTCCACAAAGTGATAGATAGATAGATAGAAAGATAGATAGATAGATAGATAGATAGATAATTAAATGGATGGATGGATGGATATAAATTGAGATATATAGATATATATTTGGGTTAAATGAGGAGAAGGAAAATTGTAGAATTGTGGTAATAATGAAAGCAGTGGCAGTGATAATGCTAATAACATAGGTATGCAAAGACACTTCCAATACACTTGGGATGGAAAATGCCATCCACATGCAGAGAGATAAGGATAGAGACTGAATATGGGTCAAAACATAGTATTTTCCCTCCCCTTTTTTGGTTTATTTGGATATTTCTGATTTTTCTTTCTTATGTTTTTCCCCTTTTGTTCTATTTTTCTTGAACAATATGACAAATATGGACATATGTTTAAAAATATTGCATATGTTTAGTCTATATCATATTGCTTTCTCTCTTAGGGAGGGGTAAGAGAAGGGACAGAGGGAGAAAAATTCAGAACACAAACTATTATAAAATTGAATGTTGTTAACTGTCTTTAAATTATTGAAAAAAATACTATTAATGAAAAAAATAAAGATTAGTTAATCAAAAAATACCAATAACTAAATTTGATATTATAATATATATTTTATGAAACAGTTTCCCTACAACAATCTTGTCAAGTACGATATAACATTCATTCTGTTTTGATAATGCAGAAATTGAAGTAAGGAGAGGTAAAGCAATTTGCATGTCAAGAACAGGATGTGAGCCCACACCTTTGTGACTTCAAGTTAAGTTTTCTACTTTATCTATGACATAACCCCATTAAAGTAATCAAAAAGGTCTAGAAAAGAAGACCAGAAATATTCACCATTGCCGGTGAAGTTGAGGTTGCTCATGATTAAATCATTATTTTTGAAGTATTTCAGGAATATTTTGAAAATACTACTATTTATAAGTGATTCTTGTTACCAGCCTTTTTGTTTCTCCACTCCAGATGAGAACTTCATAACCTAATGTTATTTCAGTACTAATAATACATCTCTCAGAAGTCTCTCTTTGTTATCTACCATCATCAGTATTACTATCTTCTTCTATTTTACCATGCATTTTCTTTTCTTTCACATTGACTTCCTTCTCCTATCCAAAAGGTAATTAGCTAAGGTACATTTGAATATTTTCCTTCATGTTAAATCTTCCTGGTAATGTCAAGCAAACCTAGACTTCATTCTTCTTTTGGTTTTATTTTGATACTGTTTGTATACACCCTACATATTTCTACTTCATTATATCCAAAAAGCATTTAATGATGTGTTGTACTTGTCCATGTATTGTGTGAAAAACATTTTCCTTTTTTACCCTCCAATAAAAGTTTATCATTCTTAAGGACAAAGACTATATCATTTTGTCGTCAACAATTCTAAATATATCATTTATTCAAATATTTGTTGATTAAAATTTTAAAGATATTGATGAACTTTGAATTCTTGCTATATTACAAAACCTGTCTAAAACTTTAAGAATGAATAATATATGTAGAAAGCAAAAACAAATAAAACTTCAATGAAATAAACAAAATCAGCTTATAAACATTTCAGTAAGTTTCATTTCTCATTTGAATTTCAACAAACTGATTATGTACTTTCAGAAGTTCAATTATTATGTTAGTGCCTCATTTTTCTATCTGAAGAGTTGATTGTCTTATTGTTCTATTGATTGGCATATGAGTCTCTGCACAGAGCAAATGAAAAGAGTTAATGCATGAAGCATTATAGAATGCTTATATATATATATATATATATATATATATATAGAGAGAGAGAGAGAGAGAGAGAGAGAGAGAGAGAGAGAGAGAGAAAATATAAAAAAGTTATCTGAAGACAGTGTTTTTATTAGTTCTCTTGTCAATCTCAAATGCTCATCACAAATAAAAAAAATTAAAAGGGCAAAAGTAGACACACCCTTTGTTCTGTCTTGTGGTTTCAATTAGGACATTAATTATTTGTATTCTCACAAAGTTTGTTGATCTCATCAAGTTTTTGAATGAGATAGTAGAAATGAACACATTTTGTAAATGATTGACAAAATATATTTGCCTTTTTTTTCCTTTTCTTATTTAGTCTAAATACTTTATCTAAATGCAGGAAACTGAGGTAAAATAATTTAATTATGATTTTTTTTTGAAAATAAATATCTCTTTGAGGTAAGATACGAAATAGATTTAAAAAATTATGAGATCTTGAAGGTCTGTGGAAAACAACTCAAACAGTGGGGTATGAGAGGTCAAATACCTCCAACCAGAACCATGTTCTTATTCTGTTTATGACTCATCTCACATAATTTAGAATTGTATTTTTTCTTGTTTTAAAATGCTAGAAAAAACCACCCTCCTGAAATGAATAGGAACATACCAAGTAACTTCTATATATCTGTATAAGAATACCATACACAAAAATATTCAAATGTAAGAGAGATGGAGAGAAAGAGGGTTAGAAAGAAAAAAAGAGAGAGAGAGATTTCTTCCCACCTTAAATCATGATTTAAATTAAAGAGATTATTATTCTTCAGACAAAAGTGTAAGAATTGTCAGAACCTATGTGTTATTTTCTCACCTTTTTTCTTTGGATCAAAAAGGTATTTGAAAAAATATTTACATAATTATTTCTGTAAACAATTTTTAAACTCTTTCTGTATGCAGACAAACTAAATTTTGTGAAAGTTATTCTCTTCATTCAGTACATTGGATTTGTTTTCCAATTATATAAATTAAAACAATTCTTTGTTTCTACACTAAGACCTTCTCCAGAGTGCACTATATTCTGCTAAATAAAATATTTAAACTGATAGTGAGGAATAATGCTTTCCAAACTTATGAACTTCAGGCATAGTAAATGTCATTCATCCATAAGCTCATTCTTCAACCTGAACCTTCAAACAGTTATTTTTAGGAATGTGATGAAAAGTAGTACTAAAAAAACTCTGAAAATCTACCTCTTTAAGCTGGCAAGAAATTCAGAGAAACCAAATCATGATGCATTGTTTAGAACATCATTCTGTCAGACACTTAAAACTTCTTAGCTGTGCTACTCTAGACAAGTCACTTAAACCCAAAAGCCTCAGGAAAAAAACAAAACAAAACAAAACAAACCAAAAAAAAACATCATTTTGCGTGTGTGAGTATATGAGTGAATTAAACTGGAGCTTAACTAATGATTGTGTCAGAGATAGAAAACAGAGAAGAAACAGAAGACTAAGCAGAAGTACTAAAGTAGTACATTTAAGTTTCCTCTTTTTTTTCCTTAAAGATTCACTCTTTGATTATAGCTGTTTTCAGTCTAATACAAAACATATGGCATATAGAGAAGGAGATACAAAGAGAGAGAGACAGACAGACAGACAGAAGGAGAGAGGGACAGGGAGAGAGGGACAGGGAGACAGACAAGAACAGAAAGAGACAGAGTCAGGGAAGAAGGGTGAGTCAGAAGGAGAGGGAGAGAGAGATAGAAGCATAGACAGAGAAAGAGTGAAACACACACACACATAGAAATAGTCAGAGAGAGACAGAGACAGAAAATCCTTTATGTTGAATAAGAAAACAATTATTTCAAGACCAAAAAAAAACCCAATTAAATTGGAGAATTTAATTGGGAAAACATTATATCTGGAAACACAAAAACATACATTTCAAATTCCTGCATTCAAAAATATTTTAAACCAATGGGTTTGAAACCTATCAAATCTTATCATACAGAAGATCTTTCAGAAAACAATGTTTTAATGCAATTCATCATAAATGGAGGGATATAATATTTAATTCTTTTTTCCAAGAATGAAATGTTTAATCATCTTAAATGTTTAATGTTTGTTTTCATGAACTTATCAACTGACACTTATTAGAGTGGAGTTTTAGTCCTCTGGGTAATGACCACTGATGTAAAATCTGGGCTATTTCTTCATGATAAAGTAAAATAATATTCCAACTCTCATGTCACTTATGCATGTTGACACAACTAATTAAGGCAGTTAATATTGTAGTCTCATAATCTAGTTATCAATCAAAATTGTTTAAAAGTCCTTCAGAAAGCATTTCAAAAATTTCACTTTGAAAATAAACACTTTACTCAAATCAAATTCATGGAACTCAATAATCTGGCATTTAAAATGTATTGATATGATTTGCATCTCTTTTGTTGGCCTTAAAGAATATCCTAAAATTTAAATTATATTTCTTCAAAATGAGGAGCAATAGAAAAATACATTATTTATAATTAATGCAAGAAAAAAAGGAATAGATACAGCATTGTGAAATAAATCCTGTTTAAATACCCTGTATAAGAATTGGAGATGTGACACAGAAAGAGTATCACATTTAAAATCAAATAGCATGAATTCAAATCTTGTCATTACTATTTATTGCATCTTAAAGAAGCTAAGATAAGAGTAGCTTATCTTTGAGAACTATTTAATGATGAAGAAAAGATGCTGAGAGTTCCCAGGAAGATGCAGGAACTTTCCCCAATTTCCTATGGGAATAATGATAAATCAAGCCTCTAACTGGATTTTCAAATTGCAGAATACATAAAAATAAAAAGGGAAATAATTTTCTATGTTAAGATAACTTCTAAGAACTTCAGGAAAGGTCTATCTCACTTGGACAAAAGAAGGGTTTAGCCAAAGAGAAGACACACTTAGGAAATCTATGAGGAGACTTTTAGCCACAGCACAGATTAGAAGCTAAAACTCCTCAGTCATAGCTGAAAAGGACAGTTGTGCCCTGTGGAACCTTAGCACTGAAGGCAAACTATGAGCTCAGGATCCCCATCGCAGTAGCCATGCCTAAGCTGGAATAACTCAATGCAGTGGGCAAACTTCCAGCACCTCCAGCTTTAAAATAGAAAACTAGTGACAAGGTGCCTGTCTTCCAGGAAAAAAAAAAGAAAGAAAAGAAAAGAACTTTGGGATAGTGCCCTGGGTCCCAAGACCAGAAGTTTTTTTTTTAAAAAAAATGAGCAAAACAACCGAAAAAATGACCCTGGGAAAACTACTAAGACACCATGGAAGATCAGAACACAAATTCAAAAGAGGATAGAAATGGTAAAATATTTCCATATAAAACCTCATAGGAGAATATGAATTGATCTCAAGCTCAAAAAGTTCTCATGGAATATTCAGAAAAATGTTTGAAAATAAAATAAGAGAAAGAGAAGAAAAATTACAAAAGGAAACAAGACTTATACAGGGGAATTTTTTTTTGAGCCAACAAATTTGAAAAGTATGCACAAAAATTGAATGAAGAAAAAAATATTCTTAAAAAAATAGAACTGGACAAATGGGTTGAAAAAATCATTGAAGAAAACAACTCCTTTAGAAGTAGAATTGGTCAAATGGAAAAAAAAAGTTTTAAAAAGTGAAGAAAACAATTCATTAAAAATTAGAACTGAGCAAGTGGAAGCTAATGACTCTATAAGATGTCAAATCATTTCTCTGTCTATATCCCAAAGATATCATAAAAAATGGTAAAGGCACACACATACAATAAAATTACTGATGGCAGTTGTAAGTATATGATATACATTTTCATACAAAACACCCAATTTGTCTATGTTACATTCCTTGAAATTAATCTTTAATATTGGATGTTAAATATTAAATTTTATATTAAATTTAGGTTTGGTTGAGACAAAATTCTGAAAATCTACAAATTCATTGAATGCCCATTTTTTTCATTCAATAGTATAATTTTGCTGGATATGATATTTTTGTTTGCAGGTCTAGTTTTTTTTTATTGCTATTATATGTAATTCCATAACTGCAGTCTCTTATTGCATCCTTTACAATTCTAATTGTAGCTCTACTATATTTGAATTGGTTTTGTTTATTTGTTTGTTGCAAAATTTTCTCTGTGATGTGGGGGTTTCAAATTTTGGCAATAATATCCCTTTATCTTTTCCATAAAGAATCTCTTTGGTATGGTGATCAGTGATTTTTTTTTTTCTGTTTCTACTTTCCCCTCTTTTTCTATTACTCCAGCACACTTTTCATTGATTTTCTTGCATCATTATGTCAAGATTCTTTTTTTTAATTACAGTTTTCAGATAGTCTAATTATTCTTATATTTTCTCTTTTTGATCTTCTCTCCAGATCTGTTATTTTTCTCATGTTTTATATTATTTTTTTCATTCTTTATATTTTGCTTTGTTATTTTGGTCTTATAACTTCAAATCTATTGCCCAATTGTAATTTTCAAAGAATGATTTTCTGCATTAAAACTATGTTTCTCAAAGATGGTGGAGAGCAGACAAGTCTTTCTCTCAAACTAACAGCAGAGTAAGCATTTAATTGGTTTTGGAGTCAAAGAATCCACAAATATTTGGAGCAGAAAACATTCCAAGAAGAAGATAAATTGGATGAAGGTCTGTTTCAAATGGCAAAGGGACAGTCAGCCAAAACCAGACCACAGTAGAGGTAGACTAGGGCAAAAATCTCGAGTGAGGAGTCAGAGCATTGCAGCTTCCATGCACCTGGAAATTTTCTGTGAAACTTTTAGGCCATTCTATCCTGGTTGCAAGTGAGTGATTTGGCCCCTTTGCTACAAAAGGCAAATTGTAAACTACTGAGCCCAGAATAATGCTGGACCTAGCCATAATTACCCAATATTGGAAGGCAGAACTGCTCTAGGGCAAACCAAAGCAACTGTTGATCCTTTGTATAAAAAATGAATAAAAAACCAAAAGGAACTCTCATCATAAGCAGCTTGTATGGAGAGAGAGAACAGACCTCAAATCGTGAGGTTCCTAAACTCCAGTTAAGCCCCAAAGTGAGACATGAGCTGGGCCCCATTTCACAAGGTTTTCTTGGAAGATTGCATAAAAAATTTTTTTAAAGAGTTAGAAGAAAATGGGGACATGAAATGAGGTCATTGCAAGAAGGAATGGAAAAAAAGCATATAATGCCCTACAAAAGAGATAGGCAAAAGACAACAATTCACAGAAAAACAAAATTTGTGAAATGGAAAAATATGCAATGAACAAAAAAAATTAAATTGGCCAATCACAAAAGGAGCTAAAAGAAGTTAACAGAAGAAAATAATACACTAAAACTTAGAACTGAAGAAATGGAAATGAATGACTAAATAAGACTTCAATAATCAAGCAAAAAAAGAAAAAATACAAAAAAAAAATGTAAAATTTCTCCTAGGAAAAACAAATGGCATGGAAAATTGATCTAGGAGAGATAATCTAAGAATTATTGGATGTCCTCAAAGCTATGATGAATAAAAAAATCTAGAAAAAAATCTTACAGGAAATCTTAATAGAAAACTGCCATGATATTTTAGAATCAGAAGGTAAAATAGCCATGAAAAGAATTCACAAATCACTTCCTAAAAGATACCACAAAATTAAATTTTCAAAGAATATTGTGGCTAAATTTCAGAATTATTGCATCAAGTAAAAGATTTTGGAAGTAGTCAGAAAGAACCAATTTAAATACCAAATAGCCACAATTAGGATTATGCAGGATATATCAGCTTCCACCTTAAAGGACCAAAGACCTGAAATCTGATATTCTGAAAAGCAAAGAAATTTGGATTACAGACAAGAATAAGCAATCCAGCAAAAATGAGCATTATCTTTCAGGGAAGAAGATGGATATTCAATGATATAGGTGGATTTCAACTATTTTTAATGAAAAGACCAGAACTGAACAAAAATTTTGATCTCCAAGCACAGAACTCAAAAGAAGCATAAAAAGGTAAAAAAGAAAGAACTCTTGAGAACTGTATTTCTGTTACATATATACTTAGAGAATGTGGGTATAAATTGATTTTATTGTGATAATATGAAAAAGAAACTAGAAGTGGAAAAGGGATTGTACTGGAAAAAGAGGAAAAATGAGGTAAAATAATGGCAAATACTTCTCAGAAAGAAGCAAAGAAAACCTATTATAATTGAGGGAAAGAAGGTAGGGGATCATCCTAGCATTGTCTGAATCTTTAATCAGATTTTGCTTTAAGACAGAATATTAGACATTTTTGGTCTCACAGAGAAAACTTGTCTCACTTCATAGGGAAGTTGGAGGGAAAGAAAGAAAAGAAAGGGAAAGAATAATAGAAGGGAAAACATTTTTTAGGGGAAAGGTATAAAAAGCTTGGGGGACTCTAAAGCGGCAGGGCTGTTTAAGGTAGGTGTTCTTCAAAAGCAAAATACTGGGGAAGAGGAAAGGGGAAAGAAATGAGAAAAGGGTAACAGTGTAAATAAGAAGGCAGGAAATACAGAATTAGGTATTTTAACTGTGAATGTGAATGGGATGAACTCCCCCATTAAATGGAAGTAGAGGGCAGACTGCATCCTTCAATATGTTATTTACAAGAAACTCATTTAAAGCAGAGTGATACATATAGAGTGAAGTTAAAGGGTGGAGCAGAATCTATTATGTTTCAGATGACGGCGTTGTGAATGGATAGTTATTCTGGAGAGCAATTTGGAACTGTGTTCAAAAAGTTACCAAATTGTGCACAGCTTTTGAACCAATTTTGGACCTAAATCACAAAGATATTAAAGGGAGGAAAGGGACTCGTATGCAAAAATCTTTGTGGCATCCCTTTTTGTAGTGGCAAGAAGCTGGAAACTGAATGGATGCCCAACAGTTAGAGAATGACTGAATAAGTTATGGTATATGAATGTTTTGGAATACTATTGTTCTATAAGAAATGATTTGAAGGATCATTTTAGAACGTCATGAAGAGAGTTAGATGAAATAATTGATTTTAAGTGAAAAGAGCAGAACCAGGAGATCATTGTACACGACAGCATCATTACTATACAACGATCAATTCTGATGAATGTGACTTTCCAACAAGGAGATGATTCATGCCAGTTCCAATAATGTTGTGATGAAGATAGCCAGCTACACATAGAGAGAGGAATATAGGAACTGAATGTGGCTCACAACATAACATTCTCACTCTTTTTCTTCTTGTTCACTTGCATTTTATTTTCTTACTCAGTTACTTTCTCTTTTTTTGGATATGATTTTTCTTATGCAGCAAGAGAATTGCATAAATTTGTTTATATACATTGGATTTAATATATATACATATTTAATATATGTACATACATATATACATGTTATATATATGTATATATATATTAACATTTTTAACATATAATTGAACTGTTTGCCACACAGGGAAAGGAGTGGGGGGAAGGAGGAGAAAATCTGAAACACAAGACTATGCAAGAGTCAATGTTGTCAAATTATCCATGGATATGTTTTAAATATTAAAAAGCTTTAATAGACAAATTTGCATCTTCTTTTCTATTTGATTAATGTTTTTCCATAATTTTTTTTATTTTTCTTGGATGGTTTTTATTTTATTTTATTTTAAGTTTTTCCTCAGTCACTCTAGCTTGATTTTAAAAAGTCTTTTTTGCATTATTTTATAAATTATTTCTGGGTAGTTAGCCATTTAACAATACTTTTGGGGATAGGAAAGGCATTTTTACTTAAGTTCTCTTCTGGAGATGAATCTCCATCTTCAGTATTCACATATTAAGTTCCTTTGGATGGTTTCTTCTTCTTTCACTATTTTTTCAAATAGTTTATATAGTATTAAAATTAATTGTTCTTTTAATGTTTGTGTTTAAGTGTTTTTAATGTTTAATGTTTTAATGTCACATATAAATCCATCTGGCCCTGGAGATTTTTTTCTTAGGGAGTTGATTAATAGCTTGTTCTATTTCTTTTTCTAAAATGGAGCTATTTAAATAATTTATTTCCTCTTCTGTTAACCTGAGCAGTCTATATTTTTGTAGCTATCCCTCCATTTCATTGAGAATCTCAAATTTATTGGCACAAAGTTGGGCAAAATAACTCCTAAGTATTACTCTACTTTCCTCTTCATTGGAGGAAAATTCTCCCTCATCATTTTTGAGACTAACAATTTGATTTTCCTCTTTCCTTTTTTTTAATCAAATTAACTAGAGGTTTATCTATTTTGATGTTTTTTTTCATAGTCAATTCTTAGTTTTAGTTATTAATTAGCTTTCTTGTTTTCAATTTTATTAATCTCCCCTTTTATTTTCAGAATTTCCAATTCGACATTTGAGGATTTTTAATTTGCTCTTTTTTTAGCTTTTTAAACTGTAAGCCCAATTCATTAATCTTCTCCTTCTCTATTTTATGCAAGTAAGCATCTAGAGATATAAAATTACCCCTTATAACTGCTTTTGCTGTGTCCCACTAATTTTTGTATATTGTCTCATTATTGTCATTCTCCTGAATGAAATTATTTATTATGTCTATGATTTGTTCTTTCACACATTCATTTTTTAGGATTAGATTATTTAATTTCCAATTAACTTTTGGTCTATTTTCTCCTGCCCTTATATTATATGTGATTTTTATTGCACCCTGGTCTCAAAAGAATGCATTTACTACTTCTGCCTTTCTGCATTTGATTTTGAGATTTGTATGCTCTACCACATGATCAATTTTTGTATAAGTTCCATGAACCCCTGAGAAAAAAGTAAACTCCCTTCTATAGCCATTCAATTTCCTCCAAAGATCTATCATACCTAACTTTTCTAACATTTTGTTTACCTCCTTAATTTCTTTCTTATTTATTTTGTTGTTTGATTTATCTAATGCTGAGAGAGCAAAGTTGAGATCCCCACTAGTAGAGTTTTGTTGTTTATTTCTTCTTGCATCTCTCTTAACTTCTCCTCTAGGAACTTGGATGCTATACCACTTGGTGCATATATATTTAGTATTGATACTGCTTCATTATCTATGGTACCCTTTAGTAAAATATAGTTTCCTCCCTTATCTCTTTTAATTAGCTCCATCTTTGCTTTTCCTTGATCTGATATAAGGATTGCTACTCCTGCTTTTTTGGGGGTTCACCTGAAGTATAAAAGATTCTGCTCCAGTCCTTTACCTTCACTCTCTATGCATCTCTCTATGTTTCAGATGTGTTTCTTGTAAACAACTTATTGTAAGATTCTGGCTTTTAATGCAGTCTACTACCTGCTTCCATTTTATGGGAGAGTTCATCCCATTCACATTGACAGTTAAAATAACTAAATCTGTATTTCCTGGCATCTTATTTACCCAAAGTTATGTTTTCCTCTTCCCTTTCATCCTTCTCCATTCCCCTCTCTCCATTATTTTGTTTTTGATCACCACATCCCTCTAACAGTTCTCTGCCCTTTAGAGCCCCTCTTTCTTTTTTACACATTTCCCCTAATTCTTCCATTTTACCTTCTATTCGTCTATCCCTTTCTTTTCCTCCTTTCCCTCATACTGCCCTATAAGGAGGGACAAGTTTTTTGTGAAAACAAATATGTCTGATATACTCTTGTAGAGTCCAATCTGATTAGAGTAAGATTCACACAATGCTCATCTCCCTCCCTTCCTTCCCTCAATTATATTAGAGTTTCTATGCCTCTTCATGAGATTTTTACCTTTTTACGTCCTTTTTTTTACTTTATTTTACCTCTGTTCCCCGCTTTTTCCAGAATGATAGCCCTTGCAACTCTAATTTCTTTTCCATTTTATCAAAGTAAAGTCAAATTTATACCTTCATTCTTTAAGTATACCATATACCTTCATTCTTTAAGTATACCCATAGAAGAAATATAGTTCTCAAGAGTTCTTTCCTTTTTACCTTTTTATGCTTCTCTGGCATTCTGTATTTGGAGGTCAAATATTTTTGTTCATATTTCATCTTTTTATTAGAAATAGGTGAAATTCTCCTATATCATTGAATGACCATCTTCTTCCCTGGCAAATAATGCTCATTCTAGCTGATAACTTATTCTTGGCTGTAATTCAAGTTCCTTTGCCTTTCAGAATATCTGATTTCAGGCCCTTTGATTCTTTAATCTGGAAGCTGACAGATCTTGTATGATTCTAATTACAGTTCCTGGGTATTTGAATTGTTTCTTTCTAGCTGCTTGCAATATCTTTTCCTTGGTGCAATAGTCCTGAAATTTGGCCACTATATTCCTCAGGGTTTTATTTTTGGAGTCTCTTTCAGGAGGTGATCTGTGAATTCTTTTGATGGTGATTTTGCCTTCTGATTCTAAAACATCAGGGCAGTTTTCTTTCATGATTTTCTGGAAAATAGAATCTAGTTTCTATTTTTTCATGGTGGCATTCAGGGAGTCAAATAATCCTTAGATTATCTCTCCTAGATCTGTTTTCCAAGTCAATTGTTTTTCCTAGGAGATATTTCACATTGTTTTCTATTTTTTTCATTTTTTTAAATTTTGTTTGATTCTTGAAGTCTTATTGAGTTATTCACTTCTATTTGTTCAATTTTTATTTTTTTCAATTTCAATTTTTACAATATTATTTTCTTCAGTTACCTTTATTAGCTACTTTTCTAACTGGCCAATTGAATTTTTTTTTTCATTCAACTTTTTCCATTTTGCCATTTTTTTTTCAGTGAGTTGTCTTTTTTCCATTTCACCATTTTTGTTTTTCAATGAGTTGGTGCCTTTTTCCATTTCACCAATATTGTTTTTCAGTGAATTGATGTCTTTTTCATATGTTTTTATAGGGCATTATATCCGACTTGCACTGATCTCAATTCATTTCCCCATTTTTCTTCTAACTCTTTTGAGATTCTTTATGCAATCTTCTAGATAAGCTTTGTTAAATGGGGACCAGCTCATGTCTCTCTTTTTGGCTTCCTCTGAGGATGCTTTCTCTTTAGGAACCTCAGGATCTGAGGTCAGCCCTTCTTTCTCTCCATAAAAGCTGTCTATGTTTAGAGTTCTCTACTCTTTCTTACTTATTTTTTAGAGCTTGAGGTCTGTTTAAAGCAGGGGACAGGCAGCTACTTCAATTTGCCCTGGGACAATTTATATAGTTAACTTCCAGTGTGGGCCTTGTTGGGCTAGGGCCTCCTTCTCAGTTGTTCTCAATCCACCTTTTACCAAAGGCAGATTTGCCGAAGCACCTGCCCGCATACAGAGCAAAGTGGCCCAAGGATCTCCCAGGGACTTTTTGGGTTCCTAGAATCCGCCACACTTACTCACAGCCCCAGTCTCCCACCCCTGCTTAGTGCTGCCTCCTGAGTGCAGCAAATGGCCTGATCCCCTGCCTGTCTGAAACAGACCTGTTTGGGAATTCTTCCAAGGTAATTTTTTTTTTATGGAAATGTGTTGTACTCCAAGTATTTGGGGGAACTTTCACTCCAGAACCAGTTCAGAGGCTTCATCTGGTCTTGGTTTGAGGGAAGATCAGAGAAGCTCAAAAAGAGTTGTGTCTGCACTCCACCATCTTGGCTCCACCCCCCTGGTAGGTTTCTTATTTACGTATTCATTGTTTTAAAAAGAACTATTAATGTAAATATCTTTAATTCTTGTATGGACAAGAGGGTGACTCGAGCTCCACTTCTATTCTTCCCTCTATCTTGGAACCCTAACTAAAATTTCCACCCTTCTGCAAGTGGCAGCAGTGAGCATCATCTCTCCCCCATTGCTTGGGCACTCATTAGGTGTACTCATACTTACTTACCCAGGCTCCCTCTACAGGACAGCTCTACCTGACATTCCTAATCAGCAGGCTTCCTGGACTTAGATATACTCCTCCTCATGCTGTTTAGGAGATAAAAATTCCTGTGGTTTGAGCTAAGGCTACCTCTTAACCCATCTAGCCGAAGGGCTACCTCTGGCTGTTTTTTGTTCATCCTGGGGTGTTTGCAATGAATCACCTTGATTTTACTTCAAATATTTTTCAAGTTATTCCCTGTTCTGCCCCCAAGTCTTCTTTGTTTTTCACTAGTCTATATTGGTGCTGAGTTTTGAATTTCTACTGTTTGTTGGAAAGTCTGGATAGATTGAAATTTTCTGATCCACTCTGCCACCTTCTTAGAATCCTCCCACACATTACATAATTTCTTGATGTTTTTAACTTCTGTCAGAGTTCTCCATTGTCTGTTTTTCATTTGCTTATACTCACCATGGACATATACAATATCCTCATTCTAATGTTTTTTTTAAATTCACTAGAGATAACTGTTTTCCATAAAACCAAATTTTAATTGCATTTTATGTAACAGTCCTTGATGTCTTTAATTCTAAAGTAATGTATTTACCTTAGATAACTTCCAAAATATCTTCTTGATCTAGAGTTAAACCCTGAAATGATCACAATACATTTAAAAATTGGACTGACTTTTTTAATAAGGGATGATAACCTGAGATTTGAAAAGTATCTTTTGTCCTTTCCCCTTAGTGATCCTCTGTTACCTTCCCCATTCTAGAATGTCAGCTTCTTTGGATCAGAGACTGGCTGTGTAATGAAAGATAAAGATTCATGTTTTATACCTTCTGTAAGATCCAAATAATGTGGAATCAAGAGAAGGATTTGTACTTCAGAATAAGAAATAAAATACTGCCTTTAGAGTTTCTAGAATGTGTCTACTCACTAGGTATCCTTGCAAGAATGTAAAATAAATCTTTCCTGTATTTAAGAGTAAGCCAGTGGAGTTCTTGAAAATATATTTTGTTGCATACAAAATGAAGGAGCAGAGGAAGGAAGAAGAGAAAGAGAGAGGGAAGAAAAGAGGGAAGGAGGAAGGGAGGGAGGGAGAGTTGGAGGCAGCAAGGGGCAAAGGGAGTGAGTGAGAAATGGAGGGAGGGAGGAAGGGAGAGAGAGAAAATAAGGAATGTAGGAAAAAAGAAAGGAAAGGAGAAAAAGAAGAGATGAGGAGAGGAAGGGAAGAAGGGAGGAAGGATGTAAGGGAAGAGGAGAATAAGGAAAGAGAAAATGAAAGGAAAGGGGAAGAAAAGGAGGAAGGAAGGAAGGAAGGAAGGAAGGAAGGAAGGAAGGAAGGAAGGAAGGAAGGAAG
>JAJPUD010014561.1:0-12290 GCA_023553655.1 Myrmecobius fasciatus | reverse complement strand
AAGGAAGGAAGGAAGGAAGGAAGGAAGGAAGGAAGGAAGGAAGGAAGAAAGGAAGAAAGGAAAGAAGGAAAGAAAGAAGGAAGGAAAGAAGGAAGGAAGGAAGGAAGGAATATTCCAACTAATTATTTCCGGTCCAGTTTTACTCATAGAGGTAATTAAAACCATGATGAGATCGCCAAGTGTATGGAGAAGTTCAAAGAGCACTCTGATGAACTCTGATGGACACTGTAGATTAAATACAGAAAGTAAAATTTCATTAATTAAAGTGAATCAAATCTTAATAACATGAAAGATTCCCTTAAATAAATTCTGATTGTATATTTAAATAGGTTTATCCTCATTTTAAGGCAATCTAAAAACTTGTAGATACATATGTGTAAATGTGTATACAAAAATTATATACATATGCATATGTGTATATTTGCTATATTTTATACATGTACATATGTATGTATATCATAAAAACTAAATGCAAACTGTATTTTTAAATAAAGCAACTGTATATATATACATAGCATATTATCACATTTATATTATAAATATTATATATTATATATAGATGTTTATATCTATCTATATATATGTGTGTGTGTGTATGTGTGTATGTATATATACATACATATATAAATACACAAACACATGCACACACACACATCTCCTGGGGAAGAGGGAAGAGAAAAAGAACTTCAAAGTTTCTATTAAAATACTAAAGCTATTTCAAGAACCCAGAATTCAGCTTTTCTTGAACCATGCTCTCAAACTGACAAATAATATTTTGATTTAGGGTTATTACAAGAAAACTTTACTTACAGGAAGAAATCTAGTTTTAATCATATAAATTTTGCTGAAATACAATAAAATATTTAATATGTGAAATTGGAGATTTTCTTTCTAAAAAAAAAAAAAAGATTTAATAAGTTCAAATCCAAAGAAGGAAAGGGCCCCACATGTGCAAGAATGTTTGTGGCAGCTCTTTTTGTAGTGGCTACAAATTGGAAACTGAATGGATGCCCATCAATTGGAGAATGGCTGAATAAATTATGGTATATGAATGTTATGGAATATTATTGTTCTGTGAGAAATGACCAGCAGGACGATTTCAGAGAGGCCTGGAGAGACTTGCATGAACTGATGCTGAGTAAAGTGAGCAGAACCAGGAGATCATTATTCAAGGCAACAACAATACTATATGATGATCAATTCTGATGGACATGGCTCTCTTCAACAATGAAATGCTTCAAACCAGTTCCAATTGTTGAGTGAAGAAAGTCATATACACCCAGAGGGAGGGATGTGAAATGTGGACCACAACCATATCATTTTCATGCTCTCTATTGATGTTTGCTTGCATTGTATTTCCTTTATCTGATTATTCTTTCTTGTAGATATGATTTTTTCTGCACAAAAATGATGTGTGGAAATATGTATACATATATTCGATCTGTCAAGTATTTTAACATAATTAACATGTAGTGGATATCTTGCCATCTAGGGGAGGGATGGGGAGTAGGGGGGGGAATTTGTATCAGAAAGCTTTGTAAGGGGTAATGTTGAAGAATTACCCATACATATGTTTTGCAAATAAAAAGTATTAATAATAATAAAAAATAAGTTTAAATCCAATGTACAGATAAGTATTCTTAACTAACATTATGAAGAGAGGTATTATTATCTAAATATTCTGAATACCATGTTTGATATATGAAATATTTATTTGAATCATTCTATCAAAAGTCCTAATTAACATTTGCTTGATATTTATATATTTTCTTTTTTTAATAACTTGTCTCATGTTGTTTTCAAGCAAAGAAACTATTAGCAGGTCCTCCTTTTCTACTTTCTCCCCCAGAAATCAAGCAATCTGATACAGATTGTACACATGAGATTTTAGGGAGGCATATTTCCATATTTATCATGTTGTGCAAGAAGGGACAGAGAGGGTGACTGGGAGGGGGATGGTAGAAAAAATGAGAGACAAAAAAAAACAAGCATAAAAAGGAATGTTGGGGATGCTATATTTCTATCCACCTTTTATCTCTGTGGTTCTCTGTTGGATGCAGATGGCACTTTCTCTTAAGGGTCTGTTGGAGTTGCCTTGAATCACCATATTGTCAAGGAAAGCAAGATCTATCATGGTTCATTATCACATAATCTTCTTGTTACTTTGTACATATACATAAACACACATATATAATAGTTTTGTCTTCCCCATAGGATTATTAGATTTTATTGTTTCTTTTATTTTATATCAGGGACTATGTCTTATATTTTCTTTCTTTTTCACCATAATTTTTAGCACAACAATGGGTTTCATTAAATTATTGTTTATTTCTTTGAATGAAAATGTTGCAACACTGTTAATGAACAAACACTTAAATATTTTCATTGAGAAACTTGTAGTGTTACCAACTTAAATAATTGATTCAGAGCTATACATTAGAGAATATTTTTCTGATCTTCCCTGTTTGATTCTTATTTATGTATTGTAAATCTTGACAGAAGTATAAAATCAAAATGTACTTTGTGACCAAATTGTTTTTCATGAAAATCATTGTTAGTGGGAATATAAATTGTAGATAAATTCATTAGTGCTTCATTCTTATTTCTTATTACTGAGAATATTATTCATTTTTAGACATGAAAGATTTTATAACATTTACGCATAAGTTCTAAAAGGGATTTTGGAAAATAACAAATAAAATGATTTAGGTTAAAAAATGATTACATGGAGTCTGAAAATTTGGGTTGTTATTGTTTCATGACCTGGAGATTCTTTTTCTGAAAACAATGATTGATTTTTTAAAAAAGAAATATAAGAGGAATTGATTTTTTAATACATTAATACAAAATCTACTTCTTGGATGATTTCATTGTGTCACTTTTATTTTAATAAAATGTTATTTACCTATTTACATTGTAAACAAGCTTTATTCTCAAAATGGAGTAGAAAATCTTTCTCTTTCAATTACTTAATCAAGCAAGTGCTTTTGCTTGATTCTTTTTCAACAAGATTAAAAAAAAAAACATTGTGGATAAGGGCTTTAAGCACACATCTAATTTAACCTATTTCTATAGTAATGCTCTAAATCACCATTTTTAAAGAAATGCGAATTGAAACAACTCTGAATTACCACATTCCACCTCTCAGATTGGCTAAGATGACAGGAAAAGATAATGATACATGTTTGGAGGAATCTGGGAAAACTGGAACACTAATGCACAGTTGGTGGAGTTGTGAAATGATCCACCCATTTTGGAGAGCAGTCTAGAACTATGCTCAAAGATCTGTTAAACTGTGCATACCCTTTGATCCAACAGTGCCCCTATTGAGTTGTATCACAAAGAAATCATAAAGAAGGGGAAAAGACCCACATATGTAAAAATATTTGTAGCAGATCTTTTTGTGGTTACAAAGAATTGGAAAATGAGTATATATCCATCAATTGGGGAATGGTGAATAAGTTGTGGTATATGAAGATAATGGGATGTTATTGTTCTATAAAAAATCATGAATAAACTGATTTTAGAAAGACCTGGAAAGATTTATATGAACAATGCTGAGCAAAAGGAGCAGGATCAGAATCCAGAATACATTATTCACAACAACAGTAAGAATCTGCAATGATAAACTATAAAAGGTTTGGTTCTACTCAGCAATTCAGTAATCAAAAGTAATAACAATAGACTTTGGAAGAAAATGCTATCTGCTTCCAGAAAAAAAATAAGGAGATTGAATATAAAGGAATACATGCTATGTTTCCTTTGTTTTTTTCTGTTCTCTTTGTCTGCCATTATTTTTACCTTTAGCTGTGTTGTTTTCTTCCTCCAAACATGATTCATAAAGCAATGTTTATTAAAATAAATTTATTTTTAAAAGCTATTAACCTTATTAATGTTGTGTGTCTGTCTTCTTTGCATTGGCATATTATGTTCTCTGCATTCCCTCACCCTCTCTTCAAGTGAATTTACTTAAAGAGGTAATTTGTGAGTACATTTTGTACCATTTAATTCATACCCAACTATAGTTTCTATGATTATACATTGGAATTAGATATTAGAATTGCTGGACTTATATTCAAATAGTGTTTCTGTATTTTTATTTGCAAAGATGGTCTCATTGTAATCATTTACAAAATGATATTGTTTGAATGAATGTCCCATAGTTATTATGAGCTTTAAAATTCATTATTCTGTGGAATAAAAATACTACATGAAAATTTTTTAAAATATTAAATAATGAATAAATGACATAAAGCATCTAGTAATAATTTTAAAATAATAAATATTAGTGCAAATTATCTTAATAGTGTTGATAAATTATACACTTCCAATTGAACTTCAAATTAAATATATTTGTTAAGATTCAAATATGTTTTAGACAGCAATTTAAGTATGCAGAATGACATAAAAGCACTTATGTAATAATTAAATTTATATACTCATTGAATTAATCTTGAAAACTGAACCCAATTTAATATAATAGCATGTGTATTTATTGTGTCTCACAAATCTATCTATCAATCTATAAGAATTATATATATATATATGTAAGAATTTCCTGTTACCTATATTTTTCGTATCAATATTGATTAGGGAAGAGGCAGCTAAATGTCACATTGTATAGAGTGAGTGGGCTTCAGTTCAAATCTGGCTTCAGACCCCTAACACTTCCTAGCTGAGTGACCCTGGGCAAGTCACTTAACCCTAATTACCACAGCAAAAAAAAAAAAAAAAACATTAGTTAAATTGGTTCTTGATTCTTTATTTTTGCCCTTCCTGGTTTAGGAATCAGCACCATATCTATCAAATGCAAGGAATTTGGTAGAACCCTTTCTTTCCCTACTTTTTTTTCAAATAATTTGTATAAAATTTGAATTAATTGCTCTTTAAATGTTTGGTAGAATTCACATGGAACTCCATCTGGCCCTGGAGATTTTTTTCTTAGGGATTTTATTAATACATTGTTCTATTTCTTTTTCTAAAACAGGAATCTTTAAATAATTCATTTCCTCTTATATTAACCTGGGCAATCTTTATTTTTGTAGATACAAAAATCTTAAATAAAATATTAGCAAAAAAATTGCAAAATGTTATCCCTCAAGATAATTCAATATGACCAAATAAGATTTATACCTGGAATGCAGGACTGGTTAAATATTTTTAAAAAATCATTAGCATAATTGACTACATAATAAACCAAACTAGCAAAAATCATATGAATTTCTCAATAGAAGCAGAATAAGCATTTGATGAAATCAAATACCCATTCCTATTAAAACACTACAGAGGATAAGAATAAATGGACTTTTCCTTAAAATGATCAGTAGTATCTAATTAAAACCATTAGCAAACATCATATGTAATGGAGACAAAGTTGAACCATTCACAATTAGATCAGGGGTGAAACAAACTTGATCACTATCATCATTACTGGAAATCATTATTGATTACAAAATAGATAATTTTACTTATATTAAGTTAAAAAGATTTTGTACAAAGAAAACTAATGGCAAAATTAGAAGGGAAGCAATAAATAGGGAAAGCATTTTTGCATTTAAAGTTTCTGATAATGGCCCCATTTTTAAAATATATAGACAATTGACTTAAATTTATAAGAATTCGAGCCATTCTCCAATTGGTAAATGGACAAAGTATACGAACACACTATTTTCAAATGAAAAAATTGAAAACATTTCTAGTCATATGAAAGTTGCTCTAAATCCCTATTGATCAGAGAAAGGTAAATTAAGACAATTCTGAGATACCACTACACACCTGTCAGAATGGCTAAGATGACAGGAAAAGATAATGACGAATGTTGGAGGGCATGTGGGAAAACTGGGACACTGATACATTGTTGATGGAACTGTGAATGGATTTAAATATTCTGGAGATCAATTTGGAATTATGCTCAAAAAGTTATCAAACTGTGCATACCCTTTGCCATTTCCTGTCACTTTATACAGGAAAACATAATGATGAATGTTAGAAGGCATATGGGAAAACTGGGACACTGAAACATTGATGGTGGTTGTGAAGCTATCCAATATTCTGGAGAGCAATTTGAAACTATGTGCAAAGAGTTACCAAATGGTGCATACCTTTTGATGCAGGAGTGTTTCTTCTGGGCTTATATGCCAAAAAGATCTTAAAAGAGGAAAAGGGATTCACATTTAACAAAAAATGTTTGTGGCAGCCTTTTTGTAGTGGCAATAAAATGGATGCTGAGTGAATGCCCATCAATTGGAGAATGGCTGAATAAGTTATGGTACATAAATATTATGGAATAATACTGTTTTGTAAGAAGCAATCATTAGGATGATTTTTGAGAGGCCTAGAGAGACTTAAATGAACTGATGATAAATGAAATGAGGAGAACTAGGAGCTCACTGTTCACAGTAACAATAAGATTATGATGATCAATTCTGATGGACATGACTCTCTTCAACAATGAGATGATTCCAAACAGTTCCAATAATCTTCTTATGAAGAGAGCCATCCATAAGCAGAGAGACTATGATGGGAACTGAGTGTCATTCACAACATCGCATTTTTGCTCTTTTTGTTGTTGCTTGATTACATTTTATTTTCTTTCACTTTTTTTTCAATTTTGATTGATTTTTCTAGTGCAGCCAGAGCAGTTTTAAATATGTATGCTTATATTTAACATATATTTCTACCCTTTTTTTAACATATATTGGACTATTTGGCATCTAGGGGAGGACTTGGAGCAAGAAAAGAGAAATTGGAACACAAGGTTTTGCAAGTGTTAATTTTGAAGTATTACCTAGGCATATGTTTTGAAAATGTGTAGCTTTAATAAGAAAAGTTTAAGAGAATCAAAGTAAAAATGCAATCATCTAATACAACTAAAAAAGGCAATAGAAAATGCTATCCACATGCTGAGAAAGAATTATGGTGTCTGAATGCATAAGAAAGCATATTATTTTCACTTTTCTGCTTTTCTTTCTTGTAGTTTTTCCCTTTTGTTATGTTTCCTCTTTCATAATATTATTTATGATAAAAAATGAAAATAAAATAACTCTAATCAGTATCAAACATTTGAGAGTATGCCTGCCAAAACAAACTTTGGAATTATAACAATAACTCTAAAATTTTTTTCATCAATTAAAATCAGATTTAAATAATTAAACAGATATTAATTATTCATGACAGCAGGCCCAATATAATAAAAATTATAATTTAACTCAAATGAATTTATACATTCAATACCATGCCAGTTAATTTATCACAAATATATTTTACTGAAAAAATAAAAAAATATTATTTTGTATATAGAAAAAAAAATTAAAAATATCAAAAAAGCAATGGAAAGAAAAAAAAGTAAAGGTAAGAGATTTTGAAATACCAGTTTTTTAACTGTAACACAAGGCAATAATTATCAAAACTTTCTTGCTCTGGTTAAGAAATAAAAAAGATCAATCACTGGAATTAAGCAAGCTACCATTTATATGAGCAAGTGAACATAATGATCCTTTATCTGCAAAGTATAAAAATGAAAGATTTTTATTATTTACTAAAATTTGTTGTGAAAACTAGAATGATTTACGGCAGGAAATGGGCATGGACACCAATAACTCACTTGATTTACCAAGATAAAATGAATATTCATACATATCTCAGATATAAAGTGTGCTTTACAAGAAAATTAGAAGAGTCTGGAAAATATTACTTATCAGACTTATAGAAATGGAAACATTTCATAGAGAAAGAAAATGAAAAAGGAAAGAGAGCAGTTAGATGGTTCCAGAAAAAATAATTGGAAAAACTTGTACAAAAAATGAGGAATGAAGTGAACAGAACTACTAAAACATTCTATATGTTAATAACAATATCATTGTAAAAATGAATTTGAGCATATAAATTATCTATTTTAAATGCCAAATTAATTATAATTGACATATGAAGAAAGATACATCTGCATCCAGAGGGGGGAAAAAACCTTATAGATGGTATTAACTGTGAGCAACTATGACAGACTTTATTCTTCTTAATGTTCAGTGACCCAAGGTAATCCTACTAAACTCTGGAATGGAAAACACCATCCACTTCTACAAAAAAAAGAAGTATGGAAATAGATGCAAATCAGATTGTAATATACTCCCTTTGCTCCCATTTTTTGTTTTTTTTCTTTCTCTTTTTTTTTGTTGTTGTTCTAATATTTCTCTATATATGATACATAAAATAACATGCATTTAAAAAGTTAATGTACATGTATAACCAGAAAAAAAATTAATATATTAAAAAATTATATCATCACATCCAAGTCATCTTATACCCACCTGCCTCTGAATAAGTACTTCTACCTTGGCTAATAGAAATACCTTTTTTCAAAATTACAAGTATCATCCTCCCATTTAATGATATAAACATTTTAATCTTATTGATTATTTTCTTCTATTTACCTTTCTTTGCTGTATATGTCTTGTATTTGAAGATTAATTTTTCTATTCAGCTCTGGTATTTACATCAGTAAAGTTTAAAAGTACTCTATTTCATTCAGTATCCATTTGTTCACCTGCAAGATTATGCCGAATTCTGCTGGTAATTGATTGTTGATTGTAATACAAGCTCAGTAGTCTTTTAATTCATTTTCATATTTCATACCTCAAATTCTTTACTGTAGAAGTTCCTAAATCTTATATAATCCTGACTGTGACTCCTTGACAATTTTTGTTTGAAATATTTTCTCCTTGATCAGGTAATTCTGGGATTTGAATTAAAATATTCCTTGCACTTTCTATTTTGGCATCTCTTTTAGGAGGTGATCAATAGATCTTTTCATTAACTCTTTTACCCTCTGATTTTAATATAGCCAGGCAAGTTTTATTTAACAATTTGTTTTAAGATTCTTTCTGGGCCATTTTTATCATGTCCTTCAGATGATCAGTTATTCCTAAACCATCCCCCCTGAATCTATTTCCCGTGTCAGTTGTTTTTTCAATGAGGCAGTTTACATTTTCTTCTGATTTTTCTTTCTTTAGACTTTTAAGATATTCTTGATGCTTCTGAAAGTCAGTAATTTTCACCTGTCCACTTTTAATTTTAAAGGAATTATTTTCTTTGTACTTCCTTTCCCATTTGACAATTAAATTATTTATTTATTTATTTTTGCTTTTTGCTGAGGCAATTGGGGTTAAGTGACTTGCCCAGGGTCACACAGCTAGGGAATATTTAGTGTCTGAGACCAGATTTGAACTCAGGTCCTCCTGACTTCAGGGCTGGTGCTCTATCCACTGTGCCACCTAGTTGCCCCGAGAATTAAATTTTTAAGGAATTTTTTTCACTCAATTTTTGCACTTCCTTTTCTAAACTGCTAACTCTTCCTCTTCCCCTATAATTCTCCACCATGATACTCCTTTATCTTCTCAGCTTTTTTTCCATCTCCCTTACTTGAATTTTTAAGATTCTTTTTTCTTTTCTTTCAAGAGTTCTGAACTTGATATCAATTCATATTCCTCCTAGAGACTACAGCGGTAGATATTTTGACAGCATTATCAAATGCTGTCACCATAGTGCTTTTCTATTGTCTCATAATCAATTCTCTTTGTTTCTTAGTCATTTTTAGCCTATTTGTGACTTTGCATGTTGAAATCTGGCTTAAACCATAGGGAGCAATATTTCAGGCTTACTATACTGGGAGCCTAGGTTCAATACCTTTTCATGTTGGATCTTAAGGTTCTTGTGACTTGTTTACTGCACTCTGCAGTCACTTGGCTATATATATATATATATATATACACACCTGGCTGGCTATGCCACTGATCTTCTGAATTAAAATATTGTCCTCAGTTTCTGATCTGTGTTGTGGCTGAGTCTCCTGCTGTCTTGCCCTGCTATCATCTCAGTTGGATTGCATTCTTCTTTTGGTCAAGTGAGAAAGATCTTTTCTGAAGTCATTCTCATTGTTTCCTTAAGTTGGGAAATTATTTCACTCCATTTTTTGTAGGTTCTATCATTTCAGAATCTATGTATAGGCTCGATTTAACATTCATTCTGAGGAAAATTAGGGAGAGCTAAGGCAATTTATTGGAAGCTTTCTCCAATTTTAGCTTCTTCAAAGGGATAATTTTTCAAAACAAAAATCAGGGAGGATTATGGAAAGATGCTTAAACACATCAGTAAATTTCAAGCATTACAGATTTCTCCCACAAACTGAAAAAAATTGCACTTCAAAGTTAATATAAATTTATGAAAAATCAAGAAAACTTGGGGCAGAACAGGGTTTTTGCTGATATGAGCTTAGAAGATCCAAAAACCTTAGGCTTTAACCAGTGTGAAGTGCAAACAACTACAGGCTAGCTCCACAGAAATACTAAGTAAGGAATCCTGGACTACTTGAGTTTTGTTGAAGCCTCAGGAGCAACCACAGAAATGTTCACCTTCTGAACTGCATGTGGAGTCAGTGATCAGAGTCCAAGAAAATTCCCCTGATTAAGAATGTCAGGTTCAGCTTTGCCACAGAAACACAGTCCTGGGCAAGAAGGAAGTAGCACACTTAATGAGTGCAGAAATATGGGGCAGGGATGCTGCTGGCTATGAGCATTTGCAGGATGGTGGAGATCTTCTCATTAAAAAAAGGAATCACCAAAATATTAATAACTCACCTTACTATAAGAACAGAGAAGACGGGTTCATCTTCAGAGGAGAACACGCAAGTAAAAAATAATAAGACCTTCTTCTACCCCAAAGTGTAATGCTAAATAACTCCCTGCTCATAGAGAATTTATACGTTAAAAAAGAATTTAAAAGCAAAATAGGAGACATTGAGGAATAACTGACTAAATAAATAAAAACCTTCCAAGAAAAACATGAAGATTGTGAAAAAAAAAGTTAACCAACCAGACAAGGAGATATAGAATCTTAAAGATGAAAATAACTTTTTGAAAAATAGAACTGGGGACACACAGTGAAACTATGAGATCGAGAAATAATTAAACAGAATAAAAAGAATAAAAAATGGTGCATAACATGAAACTTAAAAAAAAACAGATTTAGAGAACAGGTCAGGAAGAGAAAACATAAGGATAATTGGACTATGAATATTGAGACAAAAAAAGGACACAAAGAAAGAAATAATCCAAGAAAACTGTGCTGGAATGATAGAACACAAGGAAAAAGTAGAAATAAACAAAAAAATCCAACAACCACCACCTCAAAGAGATTATTTGGGGAAAACACATAGGAATATATTTGGCAATTTTTGGACCTCCCCCCAGGTCAAGAGAAAATTTTGCAAGAAACAAGAAGGAAACAATTCAAATTTACTAGAGCAACAATTACAATTGTACAGGACTTTTCAGCAATCATGATAAAAAAAAGACCCTGGAATCATACAATCAAAAGATCTAAGCTTATGGCCAAAAATATCATATCCATCAAAATTATCTATAATATTAAATGAGAAAAGGACATTCAACAAACTTGTAGATTTTCAGGACTCTTTCAACCAAACCCACACTAAATAGAAAATGTAATATATAATAGTCAGTACCAAAGATCAAATTCAAGGAATAAAACAAAGTTATGTGTTTTTACATGGGAATGTATATCATATATTTGAGTGACATAAACAATTGGGAAAATCCAAAGAAAGTTCTGGTTAAAGTTATGGAAAAAAATAGTAATCATGCTTTACAAATAAGGTGCAGAGAAAGAATAGACACAGAGGCATTACAGAGGGAAGGAGGGCTCATAATTTTGAAATCCTACTACACAGGGAAATGGTTAAATAGGCAATACTATATATATACCATGCAGGGTATGCTATTCTCCAAAATCTTTAATAAAATTGTGGAGGGAAAGAGGGGTGAAAATGGAAGCAAAAGTTGGGGGATGAAGACAAGGGAGGGGGAAGGTTAAGTGCAAAGCAAGTTAAGTAATAGAATTAAATCAATAATTTAACAGGGATAAGAAAGCTATATGTGTGTGTTTGTATGTGTATGTGTTCAAGAACAGATATGTGTGTGTATGTATGTGTCAATATATGTACATAACTACAGCCTTTAAAAAATATAGCCTGCTTTGAAGAGTTAGGAAGAGAAATGAAAGAGGGGAAAACATTTAAAAGGCCCAGCAAAGAGCAAAAGAACAGTCTATAAGGAAGTAAAGAACAGATGAACACTCATGAATATAATTTCTTTTACTACTATATATCATTTCTTGAATCTATACTTTCTTTATTGTTATATATTTTCTACCCTCTCTGATATTCTCCGGGGAATATAATAATATTGTTTTACCTTGTTTTGGTTTAGTTTTTGTCTTTC
>JAJPUD010014560.1:0-40364 GCA_023553655.1 Myrmecobius fasciatus | reverse complement strand
GCAGGAATATTATAGGCTCATTCCAGAGCTCCCAAGTCAAGGAGAAATATTTCAAAAGAAGCAATTCAGAAATGGCCCCAAAGAAGCAATTCAAATATTATGGAGCCACAGTCAGGATCACACAAGATTTAGCAGCTTCTACATTAAAGGATTGGAGGATTTGGAATATGATATTCCAAAAGGCAAAGGAGGTAAAATTACAACCAATAATATCTATCCAGCTAAACTTCAGGGGGCAAAAAGGATATTTAATGAAATATAGGACTTTCAAGAATTCCTGAAGAAAGGACCAGAGCTGAATAAAAATCTGACATTTAAACACAAGACTTAAAAAATATTAAAAAGATACACACAAAAGAGAAATCATAAAGGATTTAATAAAGTTAAACTCTACATTCCTATATGACAAGATAATATATATAATTCCTAAGAACTTTACCATAAAGTAGGATTGTTGGGAGAAATCTACATTGACAAAGGCATGAGTATGAGTCAATTATGTTGAGATAATATAAAAAAAATGAAGGGATGAGAAAGAGGAAAGGGGAGAATAGGAAGGAAGGGAGAAGCAGAATGGGAAAAATTTTCTCACATAAAAGAGGCATGCAAGAAAGATTTTTTTTTAGTAAAGGGGAAAATGAGAGAGTGGCAGGCAAAACTTGAATCTCATTCTCACTGGATTTGGTTCAAAAAGGGAAGAATATATAAACACATTCAGTTGGCTATAGAAGTCTATGTTACTTAATAGGGATATAAGAGAGGAAGGGAATAAGAGACATAGCGGTAGCAGGGAGATGATAAAAGGGAGGGCAAAAATGAGGAGGCAGCAGTTAGAAGCCAAATAGACTTTTGAAGAGGGACAGGATAAAAAAAGAGAGAAGAAAAAGGAACAGAAGAAAACAGGATGGAAAGAAACACATAGTCAATAATCATAACTGTGAATGATAATGTAATGAGCTCACTCATAAAATAGCAGAATGCATTAGAAATCAGTACCCAGAAATATGTTGTTTATAAAAGACACACTTGAAATAGAAAGATACATTACAGAATTAAAATTAAGGACTAGGGCAGAATTTGTTATGCTTCAGGTCAAATAAAAAAGGCAGTGGTAAGCAATTATGATAGCATACAAAGCAAAAGCAAAAACAGACCCAATTTTAAAAAAGGAATCAAGGAAACTATATTTTACTAAAAGATACCATAGACAAAGAAGTAATATCAAAAAAATTTTTACAACATGTTGCTCTGGTAAAGGTCTTATTTTTTCAGATATATAGGGAACAGAGTCAAATTTGTAAAAAAAATAAGAACCATCCCCTAATTGTTAAGTGGTCAAAGGATATGAACAGGAAGTTTTCAGAAGATGAAATCAAAGCTACTCATTGCCATATGAAAAAAATGCTTTAAATTACTATTGATTAGGCAAACACAAATTAAAACAATTCTGAGGTAACACTTCATACCCTCAAGAAATGACAAATACTAGAAGGGAGAAGAGAAACAGGGACACATTGTTGGTAGAAATGTGAACTATTCCAACCATTCTGGAGAACAATTTGGAACTATGCTCAAAGGGCATCAACTCCTTTTAAAAGAGATCAGCAATACCATTCCTAGGTCTGTACTCCAAAGAGACCAAAGAAAAGTGAAAAAACCTATATTATAAAAATATTTATAATATTTTTGTGGAGGCAAAGAATTGGAAATTGATAGTGATTATCAATTGTGGAACAGCTGAACAAGTTGTGGCATATGATTGTAACGGATTAAGTACTAATTGTGCCATAAGAAATGACAAGGAGAGTGGTTTAAAAAACAAAACAAAACAAAACATGGTAAGGCCTATATGATCTATAGGGAAATCATCATACACAGTAAAAGCGAAGCTGTAATGATGATCAACTGTGAAAGACTTGGCTACTCTGATCAATACAGTCATGTAAGACAACTCCAAATGACTCATGATGAAAAAATGGTACCCTCCTCTGGAGTGAGAACTGATGAACTCCGAGTGTAAATTGAATTTTCTCACTTTCTCTCTTCTTTTGCTTTTTTTTGTGATATGTCTAATATGAAAATATGCCTTACATGATTTCACATGTATAATTGATATAATCTTGCTCATTTTCTCAGTGGATAGAAAAGGAATAGGAAGGAGGGAGAGCATTTGGAACTCAAATGAAAAATAAAAGAATGCTACAATAAATAAATAATAGTTTTATTTAAAAAAAACAGAAAAGGTAGATTAAATAGGGATTCATCTTAACCAAAACAAAGTCTAAGGATATACAAAACATTTTTATGGTAGTTCTTTTGTGGTGGCAGAGAACTGAAAAGTGAGGATATGTCTATCAATTGGTGAAGTGCTGAACAAATTATGGTATATGAATGTGATGGAATATTATTGCCCAGTCAGAAATGATGAAGGGGATGATTTTAGTGAAACACAGAAAGACATGTATGAAATGATGCGGAATGAAATGAGCAGAACCAGTGGAATGATTTATATAATGTCAATACTGCAAAAACAACTTTTAAGGACTTACAAACTCTGAGTAGTACAATGACCAACTATGATTCAGAAGGACTCATGAGAAAAAAGGATAAAGAAGTGATGGGCTCAGAGTACAGAGTGACATATATATGTATGTATATATGTATGTACACACACACACACACATATATATTTGGACATAGCCAATGTGGGAATGTTACACTTGACAATACACATTTGTAACTGGGATTTTGTTTTTCTTTCTCCAGTGGGGGAGGGGGAAGAGGTGAGAAAAGGAGGAGTATTTTCATAGACTGAAATAAAACAAAATTTAATTAAAAAAAAGACAACTCTTCAAATCCTTGAATAGAGTTTTGTGTGTTACCTCATTCCTCCATTTCCCCACTCCCACTCAAGTCTTCTCTTCTCCAGGCTAAACGTCTCCATTTCTTTAGCTGTTCTTTTTATGGTAGAGACTCAAGGCCTCTCTCCATCCTGACTGCCTTTCCCTTGGATTCCTCCATGTCCTTCCTAAAGGTGGGCCAGGATATGGACAATCACACTCCTCCCTTCTTCTGCACACCATCTCTCTCAATGTCAATGTAGACTAAAACTGTTCACACTTTTCATGGCCATATTACATTGTGGAGTCCTATTAAGTCTGCAGTTCAGAATATTTTCATGTGTACTTCCCCTTGTGACCAGATTTCCATCCCATTGCTTTTTCAAGGACCATCTGGGACTCCTAACTGCCAAATCTCATAGCTTTCTTCCTCCTGGACACCCCCTCTGTGTTCCCCATCATCTCTTCCCTTGCCCCAGTCTCTGAGAAGAGGCAGACCTCCTTGCCAAGGCCAAGTGCTCTAAGTCTACCCTTGGCCCTTACCCCCGCCTATTTCTTTAACTCTAAGAACCTTGCGTTGACTCTTCCATGTGCTTCCCATTTCTCTCCTGCCTTTCACAGAACTTACAAGAAGTTATTCTGTACTAGCTGCCTTCCTTTTCTCCCTTACATTCACACTTACACCTGAGCTTTTGAGCTTCACTTAACCCGCTCACTCAAGGCTGATAAGTTCTTGTTTTCTCTGTAGCTTTGGACACTGTTTACATTCCCTCCACCTGGAAACTCGCTCCTCCACCTTCTTTTTCATTCTCCTGATCCTTGTTCTACCAGTCTCACTACCAGAGCCATAACTAGAGACTTTTGTGCCTGAGGCAAGAAACACAATCAGTATCTCTACCATGGGCTGGGGATGGCCTGGCCAGGACACTGGGAGACAGAGACTGTGGGACAATGGCAGGGGGTGATTGTTGGACAAGACCAGGAGCTCTTTCTAAAAGTCCTTCATGGCCTGGCCCTTTCCTATCTCCACGTACTTCTACACTGGCTACCTCCCTGGTGCAGGCTCTCATCACCACTCACCTGGACTCTGCAGGAGCCTCCTCATTAGACTCCTGCCCTTTACCTTCTCCAATTCATCCTCTATTGCAAAGCGGCAACAGATCACTGACCTCGTTATTACTTCAAGCAGTACAGATCACAATCCATCCATGCTGGCTCAGTCCTATCTGAGTCTCCCAGAAGTTTGCCAAAGAATAGCCTATGCTTTAGGGGCAGTTAGATGGAGCTTGATGTGGAGTTGGTAAGACTTGACTTCAGATCCTGCCTGATACCTACTAGCTGTGAGACCCTGGGAAAATCATATATTTAACCTCTGTCGGCTTCAGTTTCATCTCTAAAAGGAGGATAATAATATTTACCTCCCCCAGCAATTATGAGGATCAAATAAGAAAATGTTTGTAAAAGCATTTTGTAAACCTTAAAGTGCTATATAATTGTCAATTTATTATTATTTTTATTGTTATTGTTATTATCTTTCTCTTTCTACCTTCCTCAAAGTCTCTTAACATTATTGGGGACACATTGGAGCACACAGCCTATCCATCGGTTGACTTTTCCACATTCTCACCATATGACTGACCCATTTTTTTTGTTCATAATTTTTTTTAGTGACACTCTTTCAACTGCTTATCCTTAGTAATTCCCTATTTGTAATATATTGCAGCCTCCTCACACCATACACCTCCTCACTGCCCTTTGCATGACCCTCAATTTCAATTCTTCAGCAACTATACAGTTCTGTGACTCACACCCATATGTCACTGGAAGAATACTGGTATTAAAAAGATGGACCTTGTTTTAGGGAGAAACTGGTGGCCATTAAAAGAACTCTGCAATTTCACAAAGGCATCTAGACTGCTCTCCTCCTTCTTCTGGTCCATCTGCCCAACTCATCACTCACCCACAGCATTAGTCCAAGGCTGAGCATACACACACACACACACAGACACATACACACAGACACACACACACAGGCAGACAAGCTTTACAGGTTGTCCAAACTGACTCTTACAGGCGGGACAGTCGGCATTCTTCATTTATTCACTTTTCTGGGATGGATACTGAGTTCAACCTCCACACTGCTAATACAACAATCTTCATACTGCAAAAGTCTGACTGACCATACCACTAACCTGCTCAGGAATTTTTAGTGGTTCCTTCTTGTTTCTAGGATAAAGAAAAAAACAAAAATAGAACAAAACAAAAATAAAAAAAAACTCTTCAGCTTGGCATCTAAAGCGATTTGCAAACTGACTCCAGTCTTTTCAGATTTATTTCATGTTACCCCTCTTCATGCATTATTTGTTCCAGACAAAGTGAGCTTCTTCAACTCTGGCATCCCATCTCCAGCCTCCACGCTTCTGCACAGACAAGCACTCCATGCCTGACATGCTCTCACTCCACCTCTTAGAATTCTTAGTTTCCAGCCCATAGGAGTTGTATTTACTACAGAAAGCTTCCTAGTTATTGGTGCTGTCTTTTCAAATTATGCTCCAGGACCCCAGCAGAAGACACATTTCTTGAGGGCAGGCACTGGCTTCTATTTTGCCTTTGTACTCCCATAGCCTAGCAGTATTTTGTACACAGTTGATACTGGAGTGCTAGTTGCACTGAAATCAATTGATTTCATAAATCCTTTGCCTCCCTGCAGCATCTTATGCTGTCGCCCACCCCTTCCTTCTGGATACTCTCTTCTTCAATAGCTGGCTTAAATAACAAAATGGTTCTCTTCAACCTCTCCATTTGTTTCCAGTGCTGGTTTCTTGTAAATGTTCTGCAAAGTCTGACCTGGGGTCTTCCCTCTGCACACTCTCATGCTCTCTTTTTCTGTCTCTGTCTGTCTGTCTCCCTTCCTCCCCTGTCTCTGTCTCTCTGTCTCCTTCTCTCTCTCTTTCTATCTCCTCTCCCTCTCTCTCTCTCTCCTTTCCCTCTCTCCGCTTCTCCCTCCCTCTTCTTTCTCGCTCTCTGTCTCTGTCTCTCCCCGTTCTCCTCTCCTGCTCTTTCTTCCAATCTTTATCTGTGTGTGTGTGTGTGTCTCCCCCCTCTGTCTGTCTCTCTTTCTCTCTCTGTCTCCCCTCCCTCTCTCCTTCTCTCTTCCCCTTTGTCTTTTTCCCAGTCTCTCTTTCTGTCTCTCCTTCCCCACCCTATTTCTGTCTCTCTCTGTCTCTCCTTCCCCACCCTGTCTCTTTCTGTCTCCCCTCTCTTTCCCCTCTGTCTGTCTCTTTTTTCCCCAGTCTCTCTCTCTCTCTCTGTTTCTCCTTCCCCACCCTGTCTCTGTCTCTCCTCCTCCCTCTCTCCCTCTCCCTCTCTCTCCCCCTCTTTCTCCTTCTCCCCCCTTCTCTGTCTCTGTCTCTCCTTTCCCACCCTGTCTCTTTCTGCCTCGATCTGTCTTATACTTTATAAATTTTGGTCATTCCCGTGGCTTTAATTATTTTCTCTACGACTCTTACATCTATTCATGCCGTACCAACGTTGCAAGCTCCACACCTACAGCTTCTACCACCTACAGAAATCTACCTCTCCCTGCCCCCTGACATGATGGATAGGGTTTACTTTGAGGATCCCTCTCAATAGTAACCTCCATAATTTGCGCCTTAGCCTGTGTTTTCCCCTACAAGCAACAGAAAGCTCTCCTGTAAGCATTCAGGCAAAGAGGCTATGAGATACAGGACAGATTCTATTTGATGCAACAAAAAGCACCAAAAAGGCTTAGCAATCAGCGCCTCTCAGCAATCAAAGAAATTCTCTTCCTTTCTCAGAGGACATCAAGCCCTCCTCCTCCTCTCTGCTGGATAGTTTACCTTCCCTGAGGACCTAGAATATAGGAATCACCACAAAGGGTGTATGTGGTACTTCCCACAGCACTAATGGCCATTAGACATAAATATGTAAAATTATTCTATACATACTTCTATTTATCAGTTCTTCCTCTGAATGCAAATAGTGCCTTCCTTCATAGTTTTTTCCTAGTTAATTTGGGTGTTTATAATAGCCAAAATGACTTACTTGTTCAAAGTTGTTCTGAAAATGTTATTGTTATTGCAAGAGAACAATGTTCTCTTGGATCTCATTTAATTCTTCATTATTTTGTGCAGGTTTGTCCATTTTTTCTATACTCAATAAGTTTATCATTTCTTATACCACAGTAGTATTCCATCATGATCAAATACCACAACTTGTATAGCCATTCCCCAATTGATGGGCATTCCTGCAATTGCCAGTTTTTTGTCTCCATAAAGACAGCTACTACAAATATTTTAGAACATATAGATTCTTTTCTTCTTTCCCTTATCAGCTTTGGAAATAGAGCTAGTAGTAGTATTACTGAGCCAAAGGGTATAGACAGTTTAATAACTCTTTTAGCATAATTCCAGATCATTCTCCAAAATGGTTGGAAGAGTTCACAGTTCTACCAACAGTGAATTAATGTTCCAATTTTTCCACATTTTCTCCAATATTTGTTGCTTTCCTCTTTAATTATTTTAGTCCATCTCATAGGTATAAAACGATATCTCAAGGTTGTTCTAATTTGCATTTTTCTAATCAATAATGATTTTTAGAGCATTTTTTACATGACTATAAATTGTTCTGATTTCTTCACTTGGAAAACTGCCTGCTCATATCCTTTGACTATCAATTGAGAAATACTTGTATTCTTATATATTTGACAAAGTTCTTTATATGTTTGAGATAAGAGACTTTAACCTGAGAAATTGTCCATATATTCCCCTCTCCAAATTTTCTGCATTCCTTCAGATCTTGGCCACATTTTTTTAAAATTTCTACAAAACCTTTTTAATTTAATGTAATTGAAATTATGCATTTTACACTGCACACTGCTCTCTATCTTTTGCTTATTCATAACTTGTTTGCTTATGTATAAATCTTTCTCCTTGATGATAACGGTCAACCTACTTGAAGCCTTGAATTCTTCAATAAGTTGCCCTCTCCTCTGGGAAGCTTTTACTGATCCCTTCACCCCTTCCCCCCATTTACCTCTCCCCACTCCACCTCACCCCATTTAATTATTGTTCTTCTCATCATATTGTCCTGGAATACTTTGATTGGTTTCTCCTTTGTCCCCTTTATTCCTTTCCTTGTATACATTTAGCTGTGTGTTCCTCCAATAAAATGTAAGCTCACTAAGGTCAGGAACTTTTTTTAAATCTCTAACACTGTATATATATGTGTATATGTGTGTATGTGTGTGTGTGTGTGTGTGTGTATACATATATATAGTGTTTTTTACATACAATAAGTGTCTATTAAACTGATTTATCTAAACTATGTATCTCCTCCAATATCACAAACAAAAAATTGTTTACAGTAGGTGCCTAATAAATGTTATGGTGAATTGAACTAATGATTTTATCTTTTATTTACATAGCATTTAGGTAAAAATATTTTCAGGAATCATATTATTTATTCTTTGCAATTAAGTTTGTAAGACAGAGATTACTTCCATTTTTATAGAAAAAGAAACTGGAGAGGTTAAGTCAATCATTCATGGTCTCACAGGATCAATAAGTGGCAATTTTAGGCTAATAATCAATAAACATTTATTAACACTGTGCTAAGTGCTACAGATGCAAAGAAACTTATGATCTAATGGAAGAGACAATATGCAAACAACTATGTACAAATAACCCATATACAGGATGAATTATAATCAACAGAGAAGGCACAGGAATAAGAAAGAGTGGAAAACTCTTCCTGTAAGTGGTTGGAATTTGAAGGCAGCCAGGGAAGCTAGTAGGCAGAGATGGGGAAGAGAGAATTCCAAGAATGGGGGACAGCCAGAGAAAATGCCTAGACTGAAAGATGAGGGAAGGGATATCTTCTTCAAGGAACTTTAAGGAGGCCAGCATTACTGGATCATGACAGGAAGAGTCTGGATGCCCTGAGTTCAAATCTAGTCTCTCACACAAACTAGCTGTGGAACTCTGGGCAAGTCACTTAACCTGTTGCATCAGCTTAGTCTACCTCCCAGGGTTGTTGTAAGGATCAAGCTGTCCTTACAAAGTGTTTACTATAATGTCTGGTACAAGGTCAGCACTAATAGTGATGATGATGCAGGGAGACAAGTTGGAATGTAGTTAGTAATGTTGTTTGAACAGCCCACTGTACTTCACTTAACATGGGCTGCATTTTTTTAAGAGCAATATCATCCATCTGCAGAACTCTGAAAAATAAATCCTATAGTATATCACCGGTGTATGCAAAGATGATCTAATGTCTTAATTATTAAGGGGAAGAGATACTGCTGACTTAACAATGAGAAGGATAATTCCAGCAGATTCAAACGATGATATATTTGAGTTCTGGCTCTGCTGTTTACTCTCGGTATGACCATGGGCAAGCTGTATCAATTCAATTCAACAAACATTAAAATGTTTAGTATGGACAAAGCACTGTATTTAAGAACTGGAGATACAAAGGAAGAAAAAAGTGAAACTCTCTCTGCCTTCTGTTAGAAAGATACAATATGTGCCCACAAGTGCGTACAAAGTAATACAGTCATTTCAAGAGGGAGAGGAGGCTCAGAACAAGGGATTAGGCAAGTTTTTGTGAAGATGTGGCTCCTGAGCTTTGCTTCAAAGGAAATCTGAGATTTCTCTAAGTAAAAGGTGAGGGAAAGAATAAATATCCACAAAAAGGGGAACTATTGGTACAAAGATACAGGGCAAGACATGGAATATCGTCTATAGGGAACAGGTCAGTTTCACCTGGAACAGTGATTATTAAGGAGTATTAATAATTACAATAATGAAAAACTAGAAATGTAGGTGAGAATCAGACTCTGGAGGGCATTAAAAGTCAATCTATTTTATTCTAGAGGCAATAAAGATGTACTGGAGATTTGGTGACATGGTCAGATGTATGTTTTAGGATATCATTTTGGCAATGGTTTGGAGTGAGGAGAGACCAGTGACATTATAGTAATTCAGGTGTCAGGTGTGAAGAACCTGAACTAAAGCAGAGGCTATGGAAGTAGAAAGGAAGGTAATGGAAAGTATGGCTGAACTCTATCCTACAAATTCTCTAAACAGCTAGAAAAAAGACTTAATCAAGAAGACAAAAAGCAGTGAATCATTTTTCCAGTCCAGGTCAGTAAAATGAGACAGACAGGGAGCTGTGTGGGTACTAGAGCCTGGGTCAAGACTGGCCATACTAAGAATCTCAGCACAAGGAGAGACCATGTATCATGGCAAGAAGGGGTCCCAGATTCAGCATAAAAGGGCACCAACTGGCAGCTCACTACCCATTTCTAGGTCACTGAACCAGGATAGACTAAAGAGGGAACCTGCCCCTTATACATTTCAGGATGAGCACCCTAGGCTGGGTGCTAAGTAAGAAACAAGTTCAGAAGCAAGAAGCAGCTCTGTGGCTCCAGAAGTAGTCATGCTTCCAGCCCAGCCTGAAGCCTGCAACAGGACAACCAGGACAGGAATCCCACAGCAAAAGCGATCCCACAGTTCTGTCCCTCTGAATCAGCAGCACTTTTTACCTCATTGATGGTGGTTGAGTCCAGCAATAGTCTACTGGTACTCCCAGTGGGGATAGCCAGCAGATGTTCAAACCCAAATCCAAACTAAAAAATTGCAGAGTTTAAACCAGGAGAGCATTGGTCAGACTTTGTGCTGGACCTGACCATTTGGGGAGCACTGAAAACTTGAAAGTTCCCAGTATGGGCTAACCCTTACATCTTGGAAAAATAATACTCACTATCCCAAGAAAGTAGCCATAGAAACAAAGGCAGTGTAGCCATCACTTACAAAGATATGAAGAGCCACCCTAAAAAAAGGTCTGGAAGTAGGCTGGAAGAATGAGCAAACAAAAAAGGAATGTGACCATTAAAAGCTATTATGATGTTGGGGAGCCTCAAGACACAAATCATGAAGAAGAGAATGATTCTAAAAAATCTATAAGCAATGCCTCAAAGCTCGAGCCCTATTTTTCAGAAATTTCTGGGAGAGATGAAGAGTTAAAAAATAATTTCAAAAATGTTTATAAATAAAATGAGAGCACCAAAAGGAAAAAAAGGAATGAGGACTTTGGAAGAAAGATTTGGAAAGGGAATTAACAGTTTGGCACAAGAGATACAAAATTTTGTCCAAACAACAAATTCCTGGAAATTAAAATAGAACACATGGAAGATGACAACTCTATGAGACTAGAAGAAATATTAAAACAAAGTGAAAGGCTGGGGGGAAAATGTATCTCATAGCAAAAACAACTGGCCTAGGAAATACATTAAGAATAATTTGAAAGCCATGACCAAAAAAGAACCTAGTAAACAGATTTCAAGAAATTATAAAGGGAAAACTGCCCAGATCTCTTAGAACCAGAGCGTAAAAAAGAAAATAGAATCTACCAGTCACCTCCTGAACGAAACACCAAAATGAAAACTCACAGGAACTTCACAGCCAAAATATTTAAAGCATCTAAGTACTGAGAAGCTATAGTCAGTATCACATATGATTTAAAATCATCTCTTCAAAGGAAAGGAGATCGGAATAGAGTATTGCAGAAGACACATGGAATAATTTGCTCAGCAAAACCGAGCACAATCTTAGAAGGGACAAAAATTGACTCTTAATGAAACAGAAGACTTTTAAACATTCTTGATGAAAAGACCAGAGATAAGCAGAAACTTTAAAATGTGAACAAGTCGACATATAAAAAGGTAAACATTAATGAATAATTTTAAGGGGTTAAATGATGTTAAACTTTATATCTTGATATGGGGAGATAATACACATATCACCTTAAAATCTTGTCCACAAAATGGAGTTTGTAGAGTGAGTTTAATTAGAGAGTACCTGGGAATGTTTGTTTGTTTGATGATCTTTAAAAAATGAATAGAAAGGGAGGGGAAAAATACACTAGAGAAAGAGGAAAGAGAGAGAGAAAGGATAGGGAAATTTATCTCATCAGTAGAGGAGGAAAGGGTGGAGGGAATTGAGTGAAGAATATACACACACACACACACACACAAACACACATACACCCCTTAAATAAAGAAATACATTTCACTCAATAGGAGAAAAAAGAGAAAAGGATAGAGGGAAGAGGGGGAAACAAGAAAAAGAGTAGATTAAGGGACCTTTCCTGAATCATTGTGACAGAGGGGCTTACATGATCAATGAAACTATGAGCTTTGTCATGCAGAGTTACCCAAGATGAACAGGTCATAGTTCAGGGTGACAAAAGGTGACTCACTGAAGAAGGAAATAGCAAATCACTCCAATATCTTTGCCAAGAAAACCCCATGCAGTATTAAAATGATTAAAGATATGACAATAGAAGATGAATCCCTCAGATCAGAAGATGTCCAACACTACTAGGGAAAAGTAGAGGACAACTACAAAATGAAAAAATCTGGATGAAAATTTTTTTTCATCCAGAAAAAATGAAGTGTCTGGGACAAAGCTGAAAGGAAGCTCAGCTGCAAGTGCGTCTGGTAGGTAATAAAAGGCAGGTCTGGTGGGCAAACAGCAATAGTGCATAGGAACCAGGAGCCTAAGACCGATGAACCAAGGTAAGCTGGATATAGTCACACAGCAGATGGAAAGTTAAACATTGATATCCTGGGTGTCAGTTTATTTAGATGGGAATGGGTGAACTGAATTCAAGTGATCATTACATATACTACTGAGGGCAAGAATCCCTTAGAAAAAATGGAGAACACCCTTCAATAAAAGAGTGGGAAAAGCAGTACTGGAGTATAATCTCAAAATGATAAAATGGTATCTGCTTGAATCCAAGACAAACTGTTCAATATCACAATAATATCAATCTATGCTCCAATTACTGATGCTGAAAAGGCCAGAATTGGTAAGTCTATGAAGACCTACAACATCTTCTAGAACTACCATCAAAAAACGTCACATTAATAACAGGGGATTGGAATGTTCAAATAGGAAATTAAAAATTACTGTAATAACAGGCAAGTTTGGTCTTGGAATACAAAATAAAACAAGGCAGAAACTAGCAAAGTTTTGTTAAGATAATTAGCTAGTTTTAGCAAATAATCTTTTTTCAACAACCCAATAGGTGAATCTACACATGGACATCACTAGATGATCAATATCAAAAACATTAATTACATACTTTGTAGCCAAAGGTGGAAAAGCTCTCCTCAACCAGTTGAAACAAGGCATCTAGTTGACTGTGGCTCAGATCATGAGCTTTTTACTGCAAAGTTCATACTTAAGTTGAAAAAAATAGGGAAAACCATTAGACCACCTAATTATGATCTAAATAATATCCCTTATGAATATGAAGTAGATAGAGTGTCTGAAGAACTTTGGACAGAGGTTCACAATACTGTACACAAAGAAGCAATAAAAGACATTCCAAAGAAAAAGAAGAGCACAAAAACCCCAAATGGTTGTCTGATAAGGTTTTATAAATAGCTGAGGAAAGAAGGAATGGGAAAAGGAGAGGAGAAAGGGAAAGACTACCCAACTGAAAGCAAAATTCCAGAGAATAGCAAGGAGAGAGAAGAATTTTTTTAAATGAGCAATGCAAAGAAATAAAGAAAACAATACAATGGGAAAGAAAAGAACTCAAGAAAATTAGAGATATCAAGGGAACAGTTCATGCAAAGTGGGCATGATAAAAGACAAGAATGTTATGGACTAAAAGAAGCAGAAGAAATTAAGAAGAGGGGGTAAGAATACACAAAAGAATTATACAAGAAAGCTCTTAACATCACTGATAACCAAAATGACTTGTAATGATGACAGCCAGTCATCCTGGAGAATGAAGTCAAGTAGACCTTAGGCAGAAGAATTACTAACAATAAAGTTAGTAGGGGTGACAGAGTTCTAGTCGAGCTATTTAAAATCTTAAAAGATGAGTCTGTTAAAGTGCTGCACTCTATAAACTGGCAAATTTGGAAAGCTCATCAGTACAAGGGCAAGGCCAAATAATGTTCAAATTATTGAACAATTGCACTCACTTCACAGTCCAGCAAGACTATGCTCAAGATTCTGCAATTCAGCAATATGTGAACTGAGAATTACCAGAAGAGGAAGCCGGATTTTGAAGAGGCAGAGGAACTAGAAACCAAATTGCCAGAATTTGCTGGATTATGGAGAAAAAAAGTTCCCAAAAACATTTACTTCTGCTTCATTGACTATACTAAAGCCTTTGATTATGTGGATCACAACAAAATGTGGCAAGTTCTCTAAGAGATGGGGGTACCAAATCATCTTGTTTATCTCCTGAGGAATATGTAGGCCAAGAAGCAACAGTTAGAACCAAGCATGGAACGACTGATTGGTTTAAGATTGGAATAGGAGTATGATAAGCTGTATATTGTCACCTTATTTATTTAGCTTATATTCAGAGTACATCATGTGAAATGTTAAGCAGGATGAATCAAAAATCAGAATTAAGTTTGCTGAGAGAAATATTAATAATCTCAGATATGCAGACGATACCACTCTGATGACAGAAAGTAAAGAAGAATTAAGAAGCCTTTTGATGAGGGTAAAAGATGAAGAGTATAAAAGCTGGCTTGAAGCTTAACATTAAACCCCCCCCCCAAAAAAAAACCTAAGTCCCATATGGTCCCATCATTTCCTGGCAAAAAGAGGGAGAAGAAATGAAAGAAGTGTCAGATTTTATATTATTGGGCTCAAAGATCACTGCAGATGGCAAATCTGGACAGCATACTAAAAGACAGAGCTATCACATTGCTGACAAAGATTCATGTATGTCAAAGTGTTGGTCTTTCCAGTAGCAATGTATGGCTGTGAGGGCTGGATTATAAGGAAAGCTGAGTGCCACAGAATTGATGCTTTTGAATTGTGGTGCTAGTGGCAAAGGAAAAGGGAAAATAAAGCATGAGGTTCTGGGGTTGCAAATGTGATTGGCAGGGTGATGTTTCCTTAACAGAAATAGGCACATTTGGAAAGGGATGAGTTTGGGTAAAATTATGAGCTTTATTTTTAGACGTATTAAGTTTGAGATAGTGATGGGACACATCCAGGGGAAGAAGCCCAGCTGGCAGTTGGTAAATGCAGGCCTAGAGTTCAGTAGTGAGATTAGAATTGGTTAAATAGATCTGGGAGTTATCTTTAATTGAACCTGGGGAGTTGGTGATATTATCAAAGAATAGAAAGCTGAGGGCTCAGGACAGAACTCCAAGGCTAGGAGGGTGGAAAACAGAGGATGGCCCAGAAAAGGAGAATGAGAAGGAGTGGTCACACATGCAGGAGGAGAACAAAGGCAGCAGTATCCCAGAAGCCAAGGAAATAGAAAATGAATCAACGGGTGTCAGAGAGGTAAGAAGAATGAGCACTAAGGAAAGGTCATTGGAGTCATGTCATTATTTATTGACTTTTTTTTTTTTTGCTATTGAATATAACAATGAAGAAAACATATATGACCTTGGAAAAAGCAATTTCATCTGGGGGCAAGATGGTTGGGTGGAGCCAGATGACAAGGAACTGAAAAATGACTGGAAGATAAAAAAGTGGGAGCACTGAGAAAGAAAGGAGGACAATAGCTTGAAGGGAAGGCAGGGTTAAGTGAAGGAGGAGATCTGGACATGTTTGTAGAAGGTAAGGCCTCAGTTTCTCCATCTGTAGGTAATCCACTGGGGCTTCTCACAAAATCATATCTTTGGCTTATTTATTTATTTATCTATCTATTTATTTATTCATTTTTGTATAGGCTATTTAATTTTATTAAACATTTATATTAAATTTTATTCAACTGCCAATTTTCCTGGGAATCTCAGAACATGCCTAGGTCTTCCAGATATAGGTTAAAAAATACTATCTTCCTTGCAAGCATCCAGTTCTGTGTATATTTAATTTCACTCCACAGAAAATGCAAAACTAATTCAAAGAGGAGCCCATTAACAATAAAAAAATCCTCAGTTCTTGCTGTGGGGAAATATATTCATATAACACAGATTATTTGTGACCGACCTGTAGTAGAGCCTTCTGAGCTCACATTGGTCTGATCAGCCACAGCTGGACACACTGCACCTTGATCCAACACAGTGAGGTCATTTTGGTTCTCTTAGAACAAGGGACAACCCACCAAATGACCAACCAGCTACCCTAGTGGCTTTGGACACTAAGCTATGGTGGGGCTAGAGCTGATAAGGTCTTACACTAAAACTGGCATCATTACAGTTGGCCCATAGAAGAAGGGGCCTGTTGACAGAGGGCAGAACTTGCCCAAGTCTGATCCAGACAAGGTCAAAGTTCCAGTGCTGATCAGAGAAGAATAGAAAGACACAATCTTAAAAACAAGCAAAATACTCCTTCCCTTCCCAGCCCCATGTTCCCATCCAAGGAAGGTGACAAGTTTTCCAGCTCCAAAGTCCCACCCTGTGGGGGGAGTGCCTCAGGGTAGCCTAGGAGCCATGGCCAGATTAGCACAGATTTGGTACTAGAACAACAGGGTTTCTCCTCTTCTCACCTGGAGGTCCAGTCCTCTCAGCCTCCCAGGCCTTGGAGTGCCCTTCTCTTTGGAGGCCATAAGATTCCTTTCCATCCTCCCTGGGGCACAGAGGTCCAGGGAGCCTCGTCCCTTCACCAATGGCCTCTCACCAGCTGCTTCCGAAGGGCTAAGCTTGAACTCTTACACAGGGAAATGGGGCAATGCACAGCTTTACCTCCCCTACATATTCTGTTCCCTGGAGCTGCTCTATCTCAATGTCCTCATAGCAGATCTATCTACTCCCCTTCATGGGGAGCTCAGAGCTATAATAACTCAATCCAGTTAAATTATCAATCACTTAGAGGGATATGCTTTCCCCTATCTATGACACATAATCAAAGTTCTCCCTACCTCCCATGGAGAAGTAATAAAAATCTCAAACAATGGTCTCATCCTTTAACCTCATTAAGCCAACCACGCTTTCCTGATCTACTTCTACCACTAAAACTAGGAGGTTGGAAAAGAATTCTTATTAGCTTTAAACATGGTATAATACATGGGAAAGAAAAAAAAAGGATCCATGAACTTTTAGTCAAAGATCTGAATTTGAGTCCCAGTTCCACCAATTAAATGAGTTGTGCAGCCATTTCTACTTTCTTAACCTCAATTTCCTCATCTGTAAAATGGGGACAATAACATATGAACTACTGACTTCCACAGGCCATTGTGAGTAAAGTGCTTGGTAAAGTATAGCATGGTGTAGAAATATGAACAAGAATTGTGAACTGTGGGGACAACTAGGTGGCACAGTGGATAGAGAGCCTGCCCTGGAGTTGGGAGGACCTGAGTTCAAATTCAGCCTTAGGCATTTACTAGTTATGTGACCCTGGACAAGTCACTTAACTCTGACTACTTAAAAAATTGTGAGCTATAATAATGTGTACAAACTACATATAATCTCGCATTCAGCATATACCTTAAAAAAGTATGTTAATGGGACAGGAAAGTGGTGCAGTAGATAGAATAACGGCTTAGAGTCAGGAGGATCTGAGTTCAAATTCAGCTTCAGGAACTTACTATGAAATCCTGGCTAAGTCACTCAACCCCAATTACCCCCAACAAAACAACACACACAAGCACATCTATCTATCTCTATATAGCTCTAATTCATATCTAATTCTATCTCTATCTCTATCCATGTATGTTCTTTGTATCCCTAGTTCGAGCTTGGCACTGTGTTAAGAGATAGGAATACAAAGAAAGGCAAAAAAAACAGTCCTTTCTCAAGGTGGTCACTCTCTAATGGGAGAGCCAACATGAAAACAACTATGTACAAACAAGACATCCAGAGTAAACTGGCCCTAAGGGGGGGAGACCCGAGCATGTAGAGGGCCCGCGAAAGGCTCCCACTAGGGGAAGAAGGAAGCTGGAAGCTGGAGGGAAGGAGCAGAGAGTTTAAGGGCAATTTGTGACAATGCCCAGTGTGCGGAGTGTGGCCAGGGTCACCGGACTGCAGAGTACGTGATGGAGGAAGGGAGAGTGGCTGTAAATTGTAAGATGACTGCCATGCTGGAGGGGGCAGGGGACGAAGGGCTTTAGAGTCCAAACAGAGGATTTAAACTTTGGTTCTGGAGAGCCGAGGGAGTCCCTGGAATTTACTGAAGGAGGGATTTCTGAGCGAGAGCTGCGCCTTGGGGAGGTCCGCTTGACAGTTGACTGAATGACAGTTGGAAGGGTGAGCCCAGCCAGGAGGCTACGCCCTAGTCCAGGCGAGGGCCTGGCCCGGGGGAGCAGTGCCACAGAACGGCCACTCCCCAAAGATGCCATTACAAAGGAGTCAATACAACTTGGCCACAGACTGGATAAAGGGGGTGAGAGAAAGCAAAGGAGAGAGCCAGCGACTGGGGGAAGGAATGGGGATGGGAAGCTGGGAAGGGGAAGGCTTATTGGGAGAGTAATGAGCTCCGCCTGGGGGAGGCTGGGCTTAGGACATTACGGGACATCCAATTTGGTATTTCCAGGCAGCTGGAGATGTATGATTAGAGTTTAGGAAAGAATTATTAAGGCTGGATATATAAATCTGAGAGTCAGCGGCTGAGAAATCATAACGGAAACTGATGAGATCATCAGCTAAGGCGCAGGGAAGGAAGGCCCAGGGCCGAAGCCTGGAGGACCCCGTGGCTGGAGGAGTGACCCGGATGACGCAGGGTGAGATAGGAGCAGCGCACGGGAGGAGAGGCAGGAGGGAAAGGACACCAAAACCCAGAAGGAAGGAAGCGTTTAGGAGGAGAGGGCAGTGATGAAGGCGGCCGTCTGTCCTTGGCTCTCGAAGAGGGTGGCTCACGGGGCTGAGGTCCTGGGGCACTGGATGGGGTTGGCAGAGGAAGCCTAAGTACCATGAGCTCACCTCTGGTGCGCAGGGAGAGCGCTGATCTTACAGGCCCACCCGTAGGGAGGTCATGGGTCAGCCCACCTTGCCGTATCCAATCAGAAAGCCGAGTTATGACGTCAAACCACGAGGTGACATTTTCCCTAAAACCCCGTATATGAACTTCGCCATCTTTGCTTATCCCCATTTGGGGAATAGCTCCCCGGGTTTCTTTCTCCTTCCCCATCTTTCACTCGAGCCTCAAGGTTGTTTTCTCCTTCCCCCATTTCCCCCCATGTCTAAGTTTCTCCTTATTATAGCCAACTCAGTCAGTCCTCTAGGTGTGGACTCCCTTTTAGGATTTAGCCTGCCAGTCCACGATGTGCTCTCCCAACTCTATTTCACATTTACCCCTCCTGGTGCCTGCTTTAACTCTTCATTTGGTCTGTAACCTCTTCTCATAAATAAATGTACCTTTTGTCAAGGAGAAAGCCACTGTGAGTTCTACACACGTGAGCTGCCACCAAACCCCAACATTTGGTGCCAGTGGCTCTCCTCAGCCTCATCATTTAGTGCCCACGTCATCTCATCACCATGACACGCGAGCGAATGGAGTGTAAGTGAGGGAGGGCTGGGCAAGGTCACCGGCCTCACCTCCCCCCCCCAAAGCCATTGGGGTCCAGTGGCCAGATGGAGATCAGGAGGCCTGGAGGTGGCCCTGGAGGTTTTTAATGCGTCTCAGTTGGACTGAAACAATGTCCAATCAGTGAGTAAGGTCAGGTAAGAAAAGAGGCAGAAAATGGCCTTTTTTCCCTAGGGAAAAAAATTCAATCTGTGAGAGCAGGATCCTTGGGGTTTTTGGCCAAAAGGACACAATGGTTATTTACTTGACTTTAAGCTCATCAAGGCCCAAACAAGACCAAGCTGGCCTTTGCCTAGGGCCTCTTTTAGGGCAATCAAAGAGAGTCACAGAGAAAGTGGCCCTGAGCATGGTGACTTGGCTCTGAGAACCCCTGGCTTCTGGTCCAAATGGGCAGGTTCATGAAGCCCCAGGGGCTGCTGGTCATCCAGAAGAACACTGATGAAGGAGCCTCCCATGGGCCCACTGCCATGCCCGAGGTAGGTGTCCTCTGCCACCAGGAGATCTAAACTCCAGGCCTTGGAGACCTGAGGCACTCTGGGTGTCCCTTGGGACAAAGCAGCTTCGACAAGGTCATGTCCTGTGACCCTGCACTAAAGCTTGAGGGAGGCCACAGTCAAGTTTGAGGAAAGGCATAGGACAGGCAAAAGTAAAAGTTCTTTCAGAAGCCACAGTCTTAGAACTACTCCGTGGGTCAGTATATATAATGGTTATTAAAAATTAAAAAAAAAAGGCTAGTCAATTTGGACTGATATTTAGAGATTCCAGGTGCTTGGGTTCATTTCTATCTACACTGGCCCCATAAAGACTAACTTGGGATTGCTTAGCTGTTAATTATTACCATTTTTTGTTTTAGAAAAGTTACTTGTTTTAGCCAGTATTGCAAACTATTTAACATACTATAGCACACTTTTAGTTTCACTTACTTATGTTTAAATTAAACCATTTATCTTTATTCTCCAAGAAAGGAATTATTTAAGCAAAATATACTGTTAAAAACAATAGGGTAAGCATTTATAACAGGAAGAGATCTGAATTTTCATGAAATGCCCAGAACTAGTCTAGTCCAGAAGCCAGGAGGTCAAGATCAGGTCCTAGTTCTGACACTGACAGTGATTTTAGCCAAGTCACTTTTCTCCCAGAGCCCATTTCCCCATCTATAAAGGGAGGAGATGGTAAGAAATGGTCTCTATAAAGGCTGTCTTAACTCTACAATTCTATGATCTCTTTATGATTCCAAGATCTGTTTACTACCTATTTTTAATCAAAATATGAGAAAGTAAGGCCAATTAGAAAGTGACAGGCTCAGAAGTACTGGGAATCTTTTTTTCCTCAGTGGCCAAAAAATAAGCTTACCACCAGAGTGTAAAGAGTTGGAATGATTAATGGAGATTAGCCGATCATAAGATTTAAAATTGGAACCTTAGAAATCACTTAGATTGATGCCCTCTTTCAACAGAGAAGGAAATTGAGAAGGAAAGGGGAAAAGGCTTGCTGGATTTGAAGTCCGGGAAGCTTTGTTCATCTACAAAATGTGTATATAATAATAGAACTACCTCCTAAAGTTGTGGTGAAGATCAAAAGAAATAATATTTGTCAAGCATTTAGCACATTATGTAATACACATAGTATGCACTATATAATGGTTAGTTATCATAATAAAAATTAATATCAATTTTTTCAGGTCCCATACTTCCTTTGAGAGGTCCCAGGCTCAGTTTCCTCATCTGTAAAATGGGGACAATAATACCATGCTTGCCTCACCATATTGCTTTGAAGGAAAATACTTTGTAAAACTTCAAGACCTATCTATGATGTTAGAGTTATTATTATTACTCATAGTCACAAGACTGGACAGAATCCCAAATCTCTGTTACCAAGGTAGGTCTCCTTCCACGGACAAAGCTACGTCCCAGCAGCAGTAGCAGCCACCAGACAATGCTCCAGGGAGCTCCTCTGGGGACTGGGTGAAACAAAGCCCACATCACATGCTCTCCTTTCGGGTTTGCTATTTACAGAACGCAGGGAGACAGATTCTCAGTGACATTTCTGCAGGTTGATACAGCCACATTTTGTGTGTTTGGACAGTAAGTGTTTGTTGTTATGCCGGAGTCTGTTTAGATGGAAACATTCAAGGCTGGAAAAGCTTTCTAGGGGATGCTTTTTGAGATCAAGGATGCCCCTACTCTTCCATTCCCCTGCCCCCAGTGCTATGTCTACACCAGCCTACTGATTGTAACATGCAGGTTTTGTTTCTGCAAAAAGTGAAATGCCCCCAATACTTGAGTATTACAGGAGGTGTATATTCAGCAAGAAAGTGTCTTTAGAATGCAGAATGTCATAGCTAAGAACATTAGAACAAAGAATGTTGGAGCTGGAAAGGACCTTAGTGCCTATGGCTGGACAGGGCCACAGGACTTAGAGGTGGAAATTTGGATCTTAGTCTAAGTGCTTTATTTTATAGATTAGAAAAGTGAGATCCAGAAAGGAGGAAGGTCACCAAAATAGCAAGGAATTAGAGCCTGCATTTGAATTCAGATCTTTTAATGACAAATCCAATTTTTTATTACATCACAACTATCTCCAGGAAGATGAGCAAACAAATTTGGAAATAAGAGATATCTACAAGAGTCTGTGGGATGGAGGAGGACTCTGGCTGAGCTGAGGACAATCCCCTAGGTTCCAGTCTCCATCATTTACCCAATATAGATGAGAATATAAAATATATCAACACATATTGTTAATATATCAATAAATCACATCATTAATATTATAATCAATAATCATATAAATAAATATTGTATAAAGCTGTTAATGTTACTTATAACAATATAACATATATATGTATATTTATATCTTGCATGTACATAGTTGTCTCCATGTTATCTCCTACATTAGAATATGAGCCCCTTGGGCCAGCTAGGTGGCAGGGTGATAAGAGTTCTGGCCCTGGAATGAGGAAGGCCTGAGTTCAAATCCAGTTTCAGACACTTACTAGCTGTGTGACCCTGTATGATCCTCAAGGATAAGGACTGTCTTTTAAGGACTTTATTTGTAATTCCAGCACCTATCACTGTACTTAGCACATAGTAATGATTTAATAAATATTCATCAACTCACCGTGATTTGATACACATTTATTGAGGTGCTATTCTGGGTGCTGAGGATTTCCTCACTGACAGAACTGATGGACAGCTCAGTATCACCACGTATGGCTCACTTAACTCTTTTGGGTCATTTTTGTCTCTATGAACCCAATGCTTATTAGCAGAATCCCTGGCACACAATTAAAGCTTAATAAATACTTAGTGACTGACTGAGCCACTGAAAGATCTGGGCTTAAAGAGGACTCGCAGGAAGCTGCTAGTCTTGTGCCCTGGAAATGCTGTTGGCTGTGGAGTTAGAAAGCCAGGATACAGATCCTGCCTCTGGCACTTACTACTGTGCAACCCTGGCCAAGCCCCTTCACCCTGGGCCTGCTTGAATCTCCTCCTCTGCTAAACGAGAAGTTTGGGCCCAATGGCCCATAAGGACCCTTCTGACCAAAGCCTACACACTGGGGTCAGGCTTCGTTCTAAGGCTGTCTCATCAAAAGCATCCTCTCTAGGCAGCAGATTTGCGAATGGCTTCTGGAGCACTGGAAAACAAATGGGCACGATGGCCCAGATCCCCGGGGTGGGCAAGGGTTCCAAGCAGGTCTGGGGGTAAGCCCAGACTGACAGAGCAGCTCCCGGCCCACACCAGTGCCCACTGCACCATCTCGGCTCCCTGAGTGGAAGGCTTCTCCCCTTCCTTTTTCTCTCCATCTTTTAATTTCTCTAAATGGAAGGTGTCCGCGGCACTGGCCAGCAGGCCGTACTCACCCGTCACAGAGAGCATGGTGCCCTCTCCAGATTTAAGCTCCGTGTCAGAGTCCTGGAAATTTCTTTTGAACTTTACACAGTAATAGGTGCCCGAGTCCTCGGGAGTGATGTGGCTGATGCTGATGGAGAAGTCCGAGTTGCTGGGGCGCAAGGCAGCAGGCTTAATCCGTGGGTGGGCACCTCCTTTGAAATTGTAAATCTCCTGCCTTTGGGGCCCTCTCCCCTTGAACCACCGCACAGGCCCCGGAGGAGGTATTCCAGGCACCGTGCAGTTCAGTACCACGGTCTCACCCTCAGCCACAGACACGTGGTCCTTGGGTTGCAGCACCTGAAGCTCCTCCTGACCTTGGACTCCTGAAACAATAAAAGACAAATGTATCTTGAGGAAAGACCCAGGGTAGGCCGGGCTGACCAGGGCCAGGCTGGGCAGCATCCCTGGGACAAAAGAGGAGGGGCTAGGGGTGGTCCTCCCTCCATGATCTTAGGGATGCTGGAGCCATGGTGCATCTCCTGGCTAGGAGGTGCTGAGACAGTGCTGTCCAACTCCCAACCCAGCCAAGAGGAGGGTGCTGAGATCACCTCTTCCCCCATGACTCTCCGAGTGCAGAAAAGGGAGAAAAAGGACCCAGGGGCCACAAGGGAAATAATGAAAGCCTGCAAGACAAGCACGGCAGGACAGAGTGCGGGGGGTGGGAGGGGAGACTTTAGCCTAGGGGGAAGCTGGCCCCTGATAACTAAGGGAGTGAAGGTGCAGCACAAAACCATGATAGGAAGTAATGGCTCCACATGTCAATATCCATCAATGGCTTACAGAAAAAGCTTGCCTCTAAAGAAAAGAACACTTTCTCCTCCTACTCTGCAGAGGCTGCAGGTCTGGGGAAGGAAGGGAGCCCATCATGGAGCATCACATATAATATCCAGGAGCCTTTCAATATATCGACTGATTTGGTTAAATTATTTTTCCCTTCTTTAAAAAAAATCTTCGTTATAAGGGGTAGTTTGCTATTAGTATAAAAATGATTTTAAAAAGAAAAGATGCACAACATAAAAAATGGAAAATAAGGGATGATTTTCTGGGAAGGAGAGAAGAAGGTATAAATGTAGAAATTTAGGCAATGGAGAAACAAAAGAGAGCAAAGTTATTTTTTAAAGTTTACACATGTTTTCTTCATAATACTATGAGGAAGGTAGACTAGATAGAGGGAAAGGGACACTAGATTTGGAATCAAAAGACCTGCATTCAAACCCTGACTGCTACTTCTTGCTTGTGTGACCCTGGTCACACCTTTGAGATGGGGGAATTGGTACTTATGGTCCCTATTTCTTACAAGAAGAAACCAAAGGGTTCACAGGACAGAAGTGATTTGCCAGTTGTGGCTATCCACATGACTGGCATCAAGAGCTAGAACTCAAAACCAGCTGACTCCAAGTCCAATGGACTTCCTCATTATAGGGCACAATAATAAGGTCATAACTCCAGATCTGAAAGGGACTTTAGGTCATGGAGCCCAAGTCCTTTATTTTAAGACTGATCAACTTCTGAACTCAGGTCTTCTGTATCAATCTGCCTCCCTGACACCTCCTTTTGGATTTTTAAAATGAAAACCATATAGGATATTATTTCCCCCCAAATATTCCTCATACTAATAAGAGAATGGCAACCTTTCTCTGTTTCTAAAGATATGTGAAATAAAGATGTGTATGTGTGTTTGTGTGTGTATGAAAGAAAAACAGGAAAAGAGAAAAATGGAAGGAGGGAAGAAGAGAGGAGAGATGTGGATGAGAGAGAAAAAGAGAAGGAAAGAGAGAAGAGGGAGAAAGAAAAAAGGGAAAGAGAAAGAGGAAGGAAGGGAGGAAGGGAGGAAAGAAGGAAGGAAAGATATTGTGTGTGACTCAAAGAGGAAGACAGAGGGAAAGAGAGAAGGAAAAAGAGGGGGAAAAGAGAGGAAGTGATAGAGGGAGGAAGAAAAGAGAGAGAAGAAGGGAGGAGAAAACAAAGAGTAGGGGAAGAGAGGGAAGAAGGAAGGGAAGAAAGAAGAGAGAATTAAGAGAAAGGGAGAGGCTGTACACACATACTCATTTTGTAGCCAGAGTAGAAAGAGAAATTGGGGCAGCACAGGGAAAATGTTGAGGGCCCAGAGCTCCATAGAAGGCCAAGATGCACCAGAGTAGGGAGGGGACCTCCACTAAGATTCCCCTGCTCACTACCTAAACATCCTGGTGTAGAAAGAACTGTGGGCTTAGAAGAGCTGAGTTCCAGACTAACTCACCCCATCAAGCTGTTTCTCCTCAAATTCTTCTTCTACAAAAGGAAGGGGCTGAACAACCAGATTCTTTCTAGTTCTAACACTCTCTCTTTCCCCACTCCTTGGCTCTTTTTCCTCTTCCAGACTTGATTTTGTCAGGTTTAGGGATCCAAACTATATTATTCTCATGGAAGGAAATGAGTCGCCTACCATCCTCCTCTATATTTAGAAATAGTCTAACATTTTCAGACACGGCCAATGTGGGGATTTGTTTTGCTTGACTGTGCATATGTGCTATAAGGATTTTCTTTTTGTTTTTTTTTGGGGGGGACAATTAGCAAGGAAAGGGGTTAGCAGAGAAAAAAAGGTTAAAAATAAAAAAAGTAAGGCAGATTGTTGAAGCACATTTCTTTAATGCTCCACAACAGACAGAAACCCAGAAGGAAACACAGACAAATAGGACAGCTTTGAAAGTTACATAATGAATTTATGATAAACTGAAGAGGAAAAGCAAGCAGTGTATAACAGAGATTCACAATTTCATGTATAATTCTTTTTCTGTTCAACCTTATAAAGGAAATACTCATTTTATTTGGTGTCCAGAATTTTAAAAAATTTCTAAAAAATATAATACTTAATATGAAAAGTAGTTGGGTTTTGAAGATTTAATGAAGCCCAATTGTCAGTCTGTATGGCCCTGGTATCTTTTTTGCAGGGCTGTTATTAAATGGCTGATTTCTCCAAAATTAGACAATTTAGATGACCCATATCCTATTTTATTCATTTGGGTATTTTATATTTTGTGAAGTATTTATCCACTTCTTTTAAGTTCTCAGATTTATTAGCACAGAATGGTTCCAAGTTCTTATGTTCTAAAATCCTTTCCAATTCTATCATTTTCTGTTCTATGGCCCAAAGTCCCCTCCAGCCCACTCTAGCAACAGAACCGGGGGCTTCCAAGATGCCAGACCGTTCCCTAAGTGAATGAATCCTCAGATTCCCAATGCCTCACCTGTGAGTAAATAAGAAGAAAGATCAGGTGGGCTAGAAATGCCTCGGAAACGCAGTCTGTTCCCAGCATGCGGCCTGGAGCGGGGCTCCCAGTTTCTGCCCAGCTATCGTATCTAGGCCTGACGGACAAATCGGGCAGGGAAGCAGCGGCTGGGTGGCTGGCTCCCACAAATGTCCCTGTCAGGAATCCTGCATGCTGGAGCAGGAGCAGTTTCAGGAGGGGCCCGGAAGGCTCCAACACCGCCCAGTTGATGATAAAAGTTGGAATGTTGTAGAGTTATGTGCTTTTTTTTTTTTTTTTTTTTTTAGCTCCTCTCACACTTTTCCCACCAACTGCAGACAGATTTAGCCAGCTCAATTAATTAGCTAGTGTTTATAAAGTGTTTGAAGGATTTTTTTAAAAAAGTGCTACATAAGTGCCAAGTATTATTTTAATCTGTTTACCAAGGAAGGGTAGTTTTTCCCCCCCCTCTCCCCTCCCTCTCTCTACATGTTCTGTTTAGGGAAAGGCTTGTTAAAAATCCTCCATGTGGTGTTCTCAGTCACTGGGCTCTCACTACCAAACCAAACCCCACGGTTTCCCATCTCCTCCCAGGGTCTTGGCAGGGAGAGCCACTGCTTACAGAGGGCTTCAAATTAGCTGGCGGAGGGACCCAGCAGAGCGCCAGGGCAGCCTTCTGCTCTCATTTCCCATAATCCTCATGGTGTCCTTCTCTCGTGGGCCCCCGTCCCTCACTGCTCCAAGAATGAAGCTAAAACTTATGTTTCCCGAAAACCAGACTCACACAGGATGGGCATCTCACTGACACTTCTGTGGAGACTGGGAGCCGGTCCCGTCTCCATAGAAGCGCCTCAGTGTGTGGAGGGGCTCTCAAAGCGCCCTATTGAGTCGGGCCTCGTTGGATGCCTCCAATGGAAGCGATCACACAATGCACACCAAAGGGAAACTGGGGTGGGGGGGTGGAGAACCACCTCGGAGACGGAGCAAGCTCAAAGAGCTAAGGGGAAATAGGAGGCAGAGGTGGGCAGCCTGCCCAACTGTTCAGCTGGACTGGAGAGGGCCCCGGCCGCTAAGGCCTGCAGAATTCAGAACCAGACCCCCCCCCCAAGGCCCAGGTTCATTCCCATTTCCTCCAGGGAACTTTTGCTCACCACTCCTGCCCACTGGAAGTTCTTCCTCCTCTGGAGGAATAATCTTCATGGAGGGAAAAGCAGCTAGAGACAGAGCACTGGGCCTGGAATCAGTAAGACCTGACATCAAATCTGGCCTCAGAACTATCGGGGGGACTCTAGGCAAGTCACTTCACCCTGCTTGCCTCAGTTTCCCCATATAGAATATGAGTCGGAGGAGAAAATAGTGAACCACTTTGCTAAGAAAATCCCAAATGGGGTCACAAAAGTCAAGCACAACTGGAAAACAACAAAAGCAGTTTGGGATAGTCGGATATTGGAATTGGAGTCTCTGGGCCAAGGTTCTAAGCCCGACTTGGATATGGTTTAGCTGCATGGGATCTCAGGCAAGTGCCCAGCCTTCTTGGGGACTCTTGTTTTCTCATCTGCAGAATCCAGAGAAGACACATTTTGATCCTACATACTCATTAGCTGTAGGTAATTTCTCCTTTGGGGGCCTCAGTTTCCCTATCTGACTAGGTGATTTCTGAGCTTCTCCTAGTTTAGATTCTGATCTTCTGGCTCTGATATTCCATGAGTTGATGCTGATTAAAAACAATGAAAGAATGAATGAAATCTGTATTTCCCGCAGCACCTAACCTCTGCCCTCCCGGGCTCAGGTAGTCCACATCTCTGGCAGCCAGGGTTAATGCACTGACTTGATGGGAGCGGACCTGAGGTTCCATGCAAGATCAATAGTTTAAACAGAGCAGCCTCATAGGTGAGCCTCCAAGGCTCTGGCCAGATAATACAGCTCAGCTTTTCCATTCAGCTCAGCGTAGAGCAAGAGAGGACATCGTGGAATATTACAGACTCTCCGAGAAAAAAAGGATTGCAAAGCCCTTCTGACCCCCCCCCCACATACAACATGTATTAATGAGTGGCGTTCACTGGGTTCCCAAAGCACTTTATATGCATGATCTCATTTGATTCTTACTCTCAGGGAGGCAGAAGCTATTTTTATCCCTATTTTACAGAAGAGAACATTGAGGCTGAATCATTCAGCCAGCATCATGCCATTAGCAAGAGTCTGTGGTGGGATTTGCTAGTTCAAATGTAGCCCTCTCCCCATTCAGTCCAACCGAAGACCCCCAGTGGCAGGGACCTCACCACCTCCTCGGGCCCATTTCCTTGAACTTCAGTCCTAGGAAGTTTTCCCTAAATCTGCCTCTTTGCCACATCCACTCCTTCTGTTGTTTCTCTGCCCCCAAGTCTGCTCTATGTTCGTTTCTACCAACAGACAGGGACTGCCTACAGAGAGCTGAGCCAGGCCCCCAAAGTTAGCTCAGTGGGGAAAGTACAGGGCAGAGAGTCAAAGGTCTTGGGTTCCAGTCCTGACCCGTGAGTAACTGAGGACAGTTCTCTTCTGTCAGGGCTTCCTTTTCTCAATGAGGAGTTGGGACTATGGTTCCTTCCAACTCCAACATGTGGGATTCCCAGATGTTCCAGGGATGCCCCAGCTAGATGGAAAATTCAAATACTCCTGGAAGAAGGAAACTTAAGACTAGAATTCATAGTGAGATAGACATGACTCCTTTTGCAGAGAAAGGGCCGAGGGGAGGTTTTGGTGAGGGAGGGAAGCTGGTGATGAAGAGCAATTCTGGCATGTCCTGGGAAAGGGCTAACAAGGAACGGGTCCGACTGGAGAGCCTGAGAATGTCAAACAGGAGGCCTGCCCTTTCATGATCTCATGTCAGCGACCTGCAAGCCCAAGCCCCTGGCCTCCGCTTCTCCTATGGGGCTTCTCTCATTCTGAGACTCCTCTCGTCCCAGCAGAGGATCTTGGGAATGGTGACCCGTGCCCAGATCCCTGTGGCAGATCATCATGGGAGCTGCTCCCCCCATTGGGAGGCTGCTGTGTAGCAACAGCCATGAAAGCTGGCGTGGAAGGCCTCCGAGCTCATTAGCTCGCCTGGCCTGGCTCCAGCTGGAGAGTGATTCAGAGATACAGGTCTGAGGGAGACCGAGCAAGGAGCTCCTGCTGGAAGCTGCTGTGCCCCAGAACTCATCGGGAGGGGGCTGTCCTGCTCCTCTGGTTACCAGTCTGTGGGCTTCCTCCTGGGCAGCACTCTGGGCAAAGGAGCCCTTTCTTTTATGTTCCTGGGAAGAGCGGAGTTCCCTCGGGAGAAGTCCCTTCCTCTCCCTGTGAAGGGCTCAGGTTAATCCAGTGTTATGACGTGAAGGCCTCTCTGAACTTGTCTTTAGCAAGCATTTGTACATAACACGAGCAAAGTGTTTTACAGATTTTCTCTCTCGGAGTCTCACGCCAACCCGCTCAGCCAGGGGCTAATCTCCACTGTTTACAGAGGAGGAAACTGAGGCTGAGAGGGGTCATCCAGCTAGTCAGTTTGGACTCCCCTAATCTCCCCTAAGTCGCATCCATCTACTCAGGCCATCTCACTGCCTTCTAGGTGGTCACTCTGACGCCCTATGCTAGTTAAGTGCTAATATTCCACTAGTGAAAGTGTGTGTGTGTGTGTGGAGGGGCTGAAGCAGGCCCAGGCCTGAGCAGATCAACAAGAATGAAGAGCTTCCCATGGGGCCTGATTTGGCTCGGTTCTAGGATTCCTCGCTGAGGACCAGGTGTTTCAGAGGCTTGGTGGGTAACCAGCCACAGAGAAGGCCAGTAAGATCCGTCCCCTCGACCTTGCCTAGGATAGCCCCTCAAGGTCAAAAACAGAAGGCCACCTGCCTCGGACTTCTGGAGAAAGCACACAGCATGGCGAGGAGGAAAGAGCCAACAGACCCGGCTTTAAGGGCAGCCCTGCCACAATTAAGCCGAGTGGTCCTGGGCAAGTCACACGTATCTTTTCTGAACCTCAGGCGTAAAATGTGGCTCACCCAGCTGACTTCTTATGACGGATTCAGCAGAGTGTTTTGTAAATTGTAAACTGAAACAGAAACTGGAGCCATGATGATCAGCTGTGGGGCCCTTTCTGCGAGTAACCAAAGCCCTTCTAACTGGCTCCCCTTGGGGAATGAATGGATGAGTACTCTGGTACAGGAGAAGACTACCGGGGCCTGGTGGTAGCAGCAGCTGGCATCCTGCTTCTGAGCTGGCATTAATGAGAACTCACTCAGGGAAATCAACATATACCACTTTAAAACTGTGAAGTGAGCAGACAGGCTTAGGTGGAATGAGGATGCTGGGGAGAGGGCGGGAGCAGGTGCAGGAAGCTTGCAGGAGAGACACTCTAGCTTTAAATAGTCACACCTGTCCTGCTTTCAGAGCGTGCTTCCCGGCTACCTTCCGGCCAGCCAAAAGCTCAGGAGGCGGCCTCTCGATCTCCCTTCAAAGCTCTGCTCTGAGAAGCCCTCCCTGCAGCAGACAACTCCTTCACGAGGTCTCGCAGTAAAGCCCTGCCTCCCCTGCCCGGATTTTATTCAAATTTATTATTTTTTAATCAGAGAAGTTGTCTTTAACAATGACAAAGGGCCCCTTCTCTGCTGAGGAGAGTTGCCTGGAAGCAGAGGATTTAAGTGAGATTCACTCCAACCTGAAAGGTCAGAGGTGAAACCTGAACCCACATTTTCCTGACTCACAGGCTCGGCTTTCTTTCTATTATACTCTCATGCGTCTGATTCAAATCTGTGTCATATTTAAAGGTGCCCATGCTTTTATTGGACTGGCAGCTCCGAGTCTTAGCCAGGAACCAAGTGTTAGTTAAACTTTGTATCTCCCTGCAGTGCGGGGAGTGCAGAACTTGTGACAATAAGCAGGAGCCGTGTTGGTGGCTTGGGCCGGCCCCAGGACAGGGGATGGATCTCTTTACTCTGTCTGTTTTGCACTGTTCACTCAATTTGTGCTCCTGACTCCGATGTTACATGGAGGGAGCTCCCTTTTCCTTTAAGGAAAAGCTTAAGTCCCAGATAGCTTAATATTCCATAACAGAGAAAGATGACATCAAACCAGAGGAGGAGGGCAAAGTCTTATCAGAGCTGGAAGATCCCTGAGCCTGAAAATGAGCACAGAGAGGGTGACTTGTTCAGGACACACAGCTAGTAAGTGGTGGAGCCAGGACCACAAACCAGGACTTCTGGTTCAAAGCCAAGGCTATACTCTGCTGTCTCAGTAAATTATCACAGCAGTAAAAATAGGGTTATAGTCAGGGCAGCTGGGGGTGCCATAGCTTAGAGTCACAAAGACTCCTCTTCAAATCCAGCTTCGGATGCTTGCCAGCTGTGTGACCCTGGGCAAGTCACTTTCCCTCTGCCTCAGTTTACTTGTCTGTAAAATGAAGTGAAGAAGAAAATGGCAAACCATCCCAATATTTCTGCCAAGAAAAGCCCCATCGAGGTCAGGGAAGAGTCAGACATGACTGCTAATAATCAAAATCTCCTTGGTACAGAGAATCCCTGGAACACACCTTTTCCCAAAGAGGTTCAGCACATTCCTTATGACTCCTAGTCTTTGCCACTGAGGGGTTAAGTGACTTAGTCATGGTCACAAAGTCAGGATGAATCAGAGGCAAGCCCTGAACCCAAGTTTTTTGGCTCTGACGCTGGTGCTCTATAACATTTAATAGCATTTCTTTAAGATTTACAAAGCTCTTTCCTTCCTCAAACTCTGAGAGGGGATGACTTTGGTATTATCCCCATTTCACAGATGAGAAAATTGAGGCTCAAGAGAAATTAAGTGATTTATACCCAGCCAGTAAGAATCAGAGCCAAGTTTTCAGATAACCAGATATCTTGACTCTAAGTTAATAAGACTCAGGTGTCGAACATGCAGCCTTTGATTGAAGACTCCCTAGATTAATATGTAATTGGGAAAGCATTTAACAAAATAAATAAAAATACAGGAATGCATTATGTTTCTTTCTAAATTAGCATGCAGCCTGAAAAATCCAAAGTGGCCCTGCTTCTATTTGAATTTGACCTCTCTGGCTTAATCATTCTGTACTTATGGGTATAACACACATGCATTTGTACCCATGTCTCATATGCAAAATCAACAGCGTGTATGTTATTCCCATAAATAACCATTAAGCCAGTCTTACTTTGTGGTACAGCAAAAAGGCACTGGACCCACAGGACTGTATCTGAATTCTGACTCTGACCAGCGGGGCACCCCTGTACAAATCATTTCATGACTGAGACAGGTCGGAAGGCCTGGGAAAGCCGGTGGAACTGTTGTTCCAAACTCTAGTCCACTCTTTCCCCCACTATGACCTTTCCACAGTGAAATATATTCATTTTACAGAAAAAAAAGAACTTTGTTCTTAGAGTCGAGAGAGGGATGAGTTCAAATCTCACACCCGTCGATTTCTACCATTGTGATCACAGGCAAAATCCTCTTGACTGAAATGTGTTCAGACCTATATGAGCTGAGTCAGAGTGAAGTGGGTAGGACCAGGAAGACAATTTATATAATAACAAGTACATTATAGAGGGAAACAACTTGCAAAGACAGGGGAAGTCTGATCAATGTAGCGGCCAACCATGAGTTCAGAGGACCAATGTGCTCCCCACCTCTTGACAAAGAAGGGATGGAGTCCAGATGTAGACATACATTTCCAGATACAAACAATGTGGGTTTTTTATTGGCTTGACTATGGTTTTTCTCTTTCTTTTTTCCAATTTGGGGGGAGAGGGTGGGTGGGTTAAGAGGGAGAGGAAGGGAGGAAAAGAGAGTCAATGAGGCATTTTTTTTAGTGAGAAGAACAAAAGGACAGCCAAAAAGTACAGATCAGCATGACAGCTTTGAAAAGCTGACCTTATATAATTAAAAAGAAAAGTAAGCCATACATAATAGACATCCACAGTTTTATGGACAAACCTTCTTTTTCTGTTCTCTGTGTTACTTGGTATTTATTAATCTGAAATAAAAAGAATCTTTGAAAAAACCACTTGACCTCTTGGTGCCTCATTTTCCTCATCTGAAAGATGGAGATAAAAAATTCCCATAGTTCTTACGTCACAGAGTTGTTGTAAAGCTCAAATGAGGTGAAAAGATAAAGTATTTGTCTTTCAAGTATGATTACTGTTGTTGTTTTTGTCAGCTAGGAGAGTAGATGGTCATGTGAAGCTAGTATGAGATCATGGAAAGAACATTGGACAAGATGTGAGGAGAACTGGGTTTAATTTAATTCCAGCTCAGTGACTAAGCAGTTGAGAAACATTAATGAGTGACTTCTCTGGGCCTTCAGTTTCTTCTCCTGTCCGGGGCTGGATTTGATGCATTTGAGCTTCTGCCACTTTTGCCACTTTTCTATGGCACCTTCCAACTCCAGCATTGTGATTCTGTGAGTTACAGCTGGGCTCTCAGAACTATGGTCAGTGGAGGTGCTGTGATCACCACCCACCTGTCTCTACTATCTTTCCTGGCTCCAAAGTTCATTGCTCATTCAGAAATTCCAATTTTCCTTCCTGACATGCCCACCTGATCTTATCTCGTAGCCCATGGCTGTAAGCCTTGGCCATCCACCAATGGCTCAAAACTGATGTGCTAGAAAATTTTACAGACATAAAGAACCAATTCTCATCGTTTCCAACTTCCAGCTCAGCTATTTTGCATCCCTCTGGACTGGGGGCCCAGCAGGGTAAATGTATCTTGTAATAGACTCAGCAAGGATGTTCTGTCCCAGGAAGCCTGGAAGTTAACAGGAAAGCACTTTCGGCTGTGAAAATAAATGTTTCCTTCATAGTTGCGTGGATCTGGAACTCGTTTTGGTTCTCTTGTTCTGTGATAGTAACACTTCTCAGAAGAAAGCTAGGGGATTACTGTATGGCCCCTGCCCCATTTCACTGAACAACAGGAACACTTGAAAGAAAAATGCAGAGGAAGTGAGGTTTTTGCTAATCTTTGGGACCTTTGTTTCCTCATTGGCAAAATGATTTCTCAAGTCCCATCTTTGTCTGAAATTTTATTCTAAGTTTTTGTTTTCCAAGATCCCTTCTATCATGTCTAGAGCTAGAAAGGAACTCCAGTCCAATCTCATTTTACAGATTTAAGAAACTGAGGCCAACAAATTGACTTGCCCCGGATCATATAGGGTCAAATGTGAGATTTGAACCCAGGACTTCTAACTCTAGAGCCTGAATATCTTTCATTATATAACTCTGTCTGATAGTCTTGTGTTTCAAGATCCCTTCTAATCTCAATATTTTAATCTAGAGACAATATCTAGAGACATAGTATATAGGGCACCAGTCCTGTTGTTAGGAAGACCTGAGTTCAGATATAGCCTCAGACACTTATGAGCTGTGACTCTGGAAAAGTCACTTAATCTCCCTTTGCTTCAGTTTCCTTAACTGTAAAATGGGGACAATAATGGCACCTATTTCACAGATTGCATTGAGAATCAAATGAGATAATATTTGTAAAAACCAAACCAAACAAACCTGGCATACAGTAGGTGCCATATAAATGCTTATATTCTCCCCTTCCTTTCCCTAGTATCTCTTAAAGTTGCGTATGTTCTGCTGTCTCTCTAATGCTCTATGAATCTATGCCTTTTTAAATCTGCCATCTATTTCAACCTCCATTTCCCCAGGAGATATCTGGAGGTAGGATCTTAGGAACATAAATTTGGGGCCAAGAGGGAGTTTAGAAGTCAACTAGTCCATCCAGCCTCGGACATGTTCTAGCTGTGTGACCCTGGGTAAGTCACTTCACTCTGCCTTGGTTTTTCCATGTGTAAAATGTACTCTAGAAGGAAATGGAAAACCACTCTAGTATTTCTGTGAAAAAAAAAAAAAAAACAACTCCACTGGGCTCATGAAGAGTCAGACATGACTGGAAAATGACTGAACAACAACCATACAAAGTCTAACCCCTGAGGAAACTGAGACCCAGAGAGATTAGGGTCAAATAAATGGCTAATGGCAGAACCAGAACTTGAATCAGGACTCAAAACCCAACATTCTTTTCACTCTGCCATGTCACCTCTCACACATCACACTTTAACAATCATAGAATCATGTCACTGGAAGGGACCTCAGAGTCCCAATCTCTGCTTAAATACTTCTAGGGATGAGGAACTCACTACCTACTAGGGCTAATGATTCTCTATCTAGGCTCTGGTTATTAGGAAGGCCTTCCCCTTACCTGGCCAAAATCTCCCTTCATTTCACAGTAGCATACAGCTACACTACATTTGCCAGGATTCAGTTCAGCTCCACCACCCTCCACGTAGGAAGGCTATAGAAACTTTTTTTCCCCAAAAAAAGCCTAGAAGCCAACGGTTTGGGCAAGTTAAAAACAAAACAAAACAAAAAAACTCAACTCAAATAAAAAAAGACCCTCGGCCCAAGATTCCACATAAGAAAATAACCTGTCGCTCTCAGCAAACCAAAGCAACGAGAACACAAGCTTGTTGGATTCATGTAACACTTTTAGAACTCCCTTCCTCCTCATCCACCTCCTCTCCATCTGCTGGAAAAAGGGCACAGAAAAACTACAGGAGGAATATTCCAGCTTTGGCTTCCCAAATTCCTCACACTGCTAGGACTCCTGGTGAGAAATCAGCTCTGGCTTGGGCCTGGGGCTGCCTTGTCAATGGCTGGCTATGGTTAAGTCATACTCGATGTATTATTCATACAGGCCAAGGGTCTGTCACTGTTTCCATGATCAGCTGAGGATTTCAGAGAAATGAACTGTAACTTAGTCATAAAACATTGCCTTGAGCTGAAACCCCTTCTATGAAGCTGCAATCCCAGGGATTCCATGAATACCCTTCCCTAAGCACCCCAAATTCTGATGCCTTTTCAACTGGAGACATTTGCCAGGGCTGCACCTGGAGGAGCCACACTTGGGAGCCAAGGATCCCAGACCTTTGCTCCAGCTCTGTCCCTAACAGTTACAGTAATTTACCTCTGATGTTCCACATGGAAGTTGCCACAAATGATTGGGTGCTCCTTAGAGACCATCCAGGCCAACTTACTCAGATCCAGAGAGAGAAGAACCGTGTCTGCGATCATGGAGTAAGTCAGGTATAGCACCAGAGTCCCTGTCTCCTAACTGCCAGCCCCTCTATGTATTCAGAACCTAAAATATCTGACCTGGAAAGGTTCTGGGAGATCATCTGGACCCCTCCCCTGACTTTGCTGAGGGTGCTAGAGTAGAGCCCTGGGTCATACAATGGTATCACCAGAAACTTTAACTCAACAGTTTTCAACTCCATCTCACCCCCAATCCAGGATCTTTCCACTAGGAAATGGGACTAGGCTTGGATTTAAAAGTCTACAGCAATGAGCAGCTAATGACCAAAAAGCACTTAGAAAACATAATTGCTCAATCATAAATGAAAAATACCCCATCAGTTTAAAAGTGCTTCTGATACACTGGTGGCAAAATTCTTTCTTCCCATGAAAGGGGAAATGAAATGAGGTTCAAGACGTAAGCAAATTAAATTGTTAGAAAAAAAAATAAACTGTAGTCTGCTGCTGAGGAAAGGTCAAAGGTCATCATCAGGACCAAATCACCACCTGTCGGCCGATTCAACCCCCACTTGGTCACAGAACACAGCAGAATCTTAGGGCCAGAATAGGCTGTGAATGCTGAACATCAAGCATGGTAGAACACAAGTATTGAGAGACAAGGTGGTAGGATGTAAAAACCAAATGATGCAAGATTCAGGAGCTCTGAGAATCGTAACTTGGGTCTGTAGATATCTAATGTGTCTGTGGATGGATTTGTGGGGGTCTATGAACTTGGACAGAAAAGAAATTACATCTTTGTTTCCATTAGCTTCTAACTGAAATTTAGCATTTCCTTCAGTTATTTGAAAACATAATTTTTAAAAAGGGGCCCATAGGCTTCAAAATGAAGCCCCTTCTCTAAACCAACACTTCTAGAGGAAGAAACCAGGGCTGAGAGGTTTCCCAGTTGGGGGGGGGTGCATGAAGATCATGGAAGAATTGCCAGGCAGGGATTTGGAACTGACAGACCCCCAAATCTCAGCTCTGGGAATCCAAGAGGGTAAGGAAATGGAAATCCTCTCTCTTGAGCTACCCTTTGGGAGCTCTTATTGGTTTTGGACATTTTGGCTCTATTTGGTTCTAAGAACAAAGTTCATTTGCACCTCCTTAGAACCCCCACTTGTGCAGTGTTATGAGCATCACCTCCTTGTCCAAATTTATATGCTGAACCCCCAACAAGCCCACGTCATGTGATCCTGGTAGGAATCACATGATCTTACTATTTTCAAGCGGTAATGGCAGGTTCTGCATCAGACACCAGCAGTCATTCATTTAGAAGCTGCCTTCCACACGAGACATTTTATAGTTTTTCATTTGAACAAACCTAGTTTCAAACAAAAACTGTTTGCCTGTTCCACCCCACCTCCTCTGCCTCCTACCCTAGTCCCTTTACTTGCCCCCTCATAAATTCACTGAACCAATGAATGTCAGGGATGAAAAGGAACTTAGCTAGATAAGCAAGCCCAGCTCCCTTGGTTTCTTTCGGAGAACCAAGCCGATGCTCAGAAAAGGATTGGAATTTGCCTAACGTTTAGGGGGGAGAGCTATAATTTGAACCCAGGTCTTCAAACTCCAATGCTGTTTCTACTGTCTCATGCTTTATCCCTCCCAGGCTTGGATCAATAAAAGAAACGAATCTGTGAGTCAGCCAAACCAGGTGAATTCTGTGCACCCACTCTGTCAGAAGGGAATCCCTGCATTGCTCTGAGGTTCAGATTTTGTCTCCTGGGCTTAGTACAGAGAATGGAAGATACTGACAATGGGAGAGGTGAGTTATAGTGCCCTTGCCTTAGAGGTAAAAATAGACAGTGATCATGCAACCCCTTCAATCCCATTCATCCTCTTCAGCAGAGAAATTTATCCTCTGTGAAAAGAATTAAGGCTCAAAAGATTTATTTATTGTAACGTTCATGCAGCCCCCTCCACAGTTTCCACTTTCTCAGCCTATTGATGCTGAATGGATTGGAACGGGAGTTTTATGATTTAATCTTTGCCAGTTTATAGATTGTTTTTATAGGCAAAGAAGGGAAGATTTGCTAGAAGGCTGTCACCGGAGAGAGGTGTTAGTATTCCAAGCGATGGTCACCCAAAATAAACAGGCAGCCAGTCTTAACACTTGTTAATCAGTGTCACTGTCTGCTTGGCAGAACCAAATATATCCAAACAGGGAAAGATCTGGAAGGGGCAACTCATGAGGCCCTGAGCTTAAAAATCTACCTTGGCTGAGATTCCCCACTTAGGAAAATTAACAAGTGGTCAGTGAGGAAGAATCATGTCCTTTCCAGGCTCCGGAAAAGGATGGTCAGAGAGATAGCAAGATAGTAACTCATGAATTTCTAGGGCACATCTGGCCGGCTTGGGAAAGGTCAAATTTCAGATGTAATTCACCAGGGTGACATGAAATATACAAATGCTTCAAGTCTTCCTTCCTTTCAGCATTGGCTCAACTACAACCTCCTGAAATGTGTTTGGTGGCGTTTGAGATTTTAGTGGGAGTGGCCAGACCAGAAGGATAGGAGAGGATACCATCCCTGTGGTGTGGTGAAAACAAAACTGAATTTGGACTCAAGGGCTGGGGGCTCAGCTCTGCCCCTTCCTACCAGTCAGATTTTGGGCAAATGACTGTCTCTCTGGGAATCAGTGTTTCTATCTGTAGAGTAGGGGATAGACTGAATAACTTCCCTTTCAGCTCTAAATTTATGACCCCTTCTTTTAACTAACTCCTCCTTCATCAGTGTATATGTATGGAGTAGAAAGACAGAGGGAGAAGCATTGTGGGCTCCCTCAATGCAGAAAATTGTGAAGGGACAGCCAGAGATAGATATTAATCCACCTTCCTTCATCCCCTGCTTCCTGCTTGCTAGAAAACATTCCAGATTCAGTGAGTCTCCAAAAGGGTAATGGCGTCATGGAAAGAACCTCTACAGTAGAGGAGCCTGAATTCAAATTCAGCCTATGACCTTGTATAAACTAATGTCCTTCAGCCTCAGTTTCCTCATGTGTAAAATAAAGAAGTTGGACCAGATGGTCTCTGTTATCACTTTTAATTCTATAATCCTAAGATTCCTTAGCCTTTCCCAAGTCCCATTTTCTCCTAGGAAGGACTTGTTTTAAAAAGCTGGAATTGTAACATTCCTTTTGCTTTGTGAAATTATTAGAATTAGAAATATTCTTAGATCATATACAAACAACATGATACAGTGTTCGAGCAGATGAATAAAATGTTAAGTCTGAGAGGGATTTTGCTAAATAGAACACAGTCTATTAGAGCTGGAAGAAACCTCAGAACATACAATATAGAATGTGTCAGTGCTGAAAGGAACCTCAGGATATAGAATATTAGAGGAAACAAGCAATCTTAGAAAAAATAATCCAACTTCCTCATTTAAAGAGGAGTAAACAGTCTTTGATGGGAAAAGTGACTTGTCACACATTGAGAAAATGGTAGAAGATATGGTGGTCTTTAAACCCACTAAGGAACTAGCACCCGAATTGTAATACAGTGGCTCTCTAGGAGTGGAGTTTACTGATATATTGGTTGGGAAGGAAGGCAGAAGGAGGTGGCACAACGAGATGAAACAAGACAGAAAAATAGGGAAAAAAGAATGGGAACATCAGATGCTATGCTTTCACTGACCACAAGAAAAAGTCACAGTATTTCAAGAAAGTGTAGGTTGTTGTTCTCTCAGGAGTCTCTCCCCCCTCCCCCATTCAAATCTGCCTTCCATGCCCCAGACACTAATGAAAATGAAATCCAGGGTTCCTCAGCTGAGGTGAAAGAGATCTCTTCTTCATTACATCAAAACAGTCACCCTTTCGGTCATGTGATGGGGGGGG